>PVIU01009192.1:0-69379 GCA_004026605.1 Ondatra zibethicus
GGATCAAGAAAGTGTGGATTATATACTCATTAGAATACTACTCAGCGGTAAAAAACAATGACATCTTGAATTTTGCATGCAAATGGATGGAAATAGAAAACGCTATCCTGAGTGAGGTAACCCAAACCCAGAAAGATGATTATGGTATGTACTCACTCATTAGTGGACCCTAGCTATAAAATAAAGGACACTAAGCACTGAGCTCACAAGCCCAGAGAAGCCAAATAACAAGGTGAACCCAAAGAAAGCATACACAGATCCTCCTGGAAGTTGGAAGCAAACAAGATCATCAAGCAAAAGTTGGAAGCCAGGGGGCGGGGATAGAGGTGCCATGTAGACATTATTTATGTGAATTAAGTACATAGGATCTCCATTTGTCAAAATTTTCACCAGTAGTCTTTTTTTTCTAAATTAAATAAAGAAAATTGAGAGAGTTAATAAGAATATACTTTGTGAATAATTTTTATAGATCGTCACATACTGATTTAAAACTCCGCTTCTGCCAGGTGTAGTGGTGTATAGCTCATTCCTTGCGAAAGGCTGGACTAGAAGGATTGCGTGTTCCAGACCAGCCTAGTTTACATAGGATGACTCTAGCAAAAGGGATATGGGGGTCAGATCTAGCACAGCTTATCGCTAAATTACTTCCCCAATGTCCTGGGTTTGATCTCCAGCTTAAAAACCCTAATTTCATATTTTCGTTATTTCTGGTGTTTCTTTGTGTGTTTTCTTTTGAAACAATGTCTGTGTAGGCCAGACTGGCCTCAGGTTTACTATGAAGTGAAGAATGGCCTCGGACTCCTGTTCCTCCGACTTCCACCTCCAGGGTGATGATATTAGTGTCAGATGTCACCATACTCAGTTGAGGGACTCTCACTTCTAAGGGGTAAAAATATGTTGGTAAGATTTTTCTGAAAAATTCTTGTAGGTCATGCAAATTTGATGAGAAATTATTGAAGATAATCTTTATTAAAGTCAAAGGAAAAAACATGCAACTGACAATTACTTTTTTCAATAAAATTTCTTTTGGTTTTATAATAGAAAACTGAACAAGTGTCTAATTACTGGGATATTTTGTTTTTAAAAAAATAATATCAACACTATTTTATTCTTTACTTTTTAAGATTCAAATTTTCATCAAGGAGCAAAGCAAGTACTTAGCATAGATATTAAAACACCTGGCTTATCAAGGAAATTTCTTTGTTGTCTATTTTGGCCTATCTTTGTTGTGGGGTACAAATGTTATAAGAAAGACTGAAAGCTATAACCTTACATAGGCAGACGAAAGAAAGATGAAATCTATTTTGATCAAACAGAGTCTAGGTATGTGTTTGAAAGCTTCTCCATTTGCTCAGCAGATGTTCATATAAAATTTCTGTGCATACATATTTCAACCACTGCTAGTTATCTGGAATTTACCCGTAGTCAGCCAAGACAGAGGGGAATGGTCTGGGATAGTCTCGTCGGAGTGCCAAATAGGCAAATTCAGACAAGAGTCAGCAGCTGAAGGGTAAAGAAAGTACAGAAGGAGAGAACAGAGTGCATTATGACAAAGCGGAGGAGAAAAACAGCCAGATGGTGTGGGAGTTGGCGGGATTCATTTGTTTCAAGCACAATGTATAGTCTGAACTTTCATTGGCTTGGTTAGCTCCACATTGGCAGAGTAAGACTGAGGAGGGTTTGTGGAGAGTTTCCCTTTCTGTTGCTTCCAGGAACAATATGACATTAAATACCAGCTATATTGGAAGCCTCAAACTCTAGGCTTGCTCTCAGTTTTATTAGCAGCATGATTCAGGGAAAGGACGCACATTCCTGGGAAGCTCAGATCTCACAAATAAAATAAAATGTCACGAGGAAGGAAAATAAAAGAGAACATTTGTTAAAATCGTTTACGTCTGTTTTTATAGGGGATCGTGGGTTTTGCTTCCTTTTGGATTCTAAATCATCTCTGACCCTATTTGCTTGGGAGTAGATAAGACATGACCAGAGGTTACATACAACATCCTGCTTGAATAAAGTTTATAGGCCTCACATCTTCACAGCTCTGTGTCTCAATTGCCTGATGCTCACAGTACAGTGTGCCTATGTCTGTGCCGCACACCTGGCAGATATTAGCACATTCTAAGCACACTTTTCATCTGGAAATTCGATATGCTTCAAGAACGCTTTGGGTGTGTGGGACCCGAACAAAATAGGTGGTGCAAGAGAGAAAATGAGAAAGAATCGTAGAGTAAGTAATAGGGGCCATAGTCCCATACTTTGGGAATTTTCACTCCACAGAGAGACTGTGCTCTTACTGCCCTGCTGAAATATTGCCATCTTGTCCTTTTATTCCATACAGTCATTAAGCTATTTCAGTTAGATCAAAGGATTTCTCTTTAAGGACACCCAGAAACTCTGATATGGTCTGGCTTTGAAGAGGACAGATCATTTAAAGACTTCGGGGAGTTCTAAACTACGAGGTGTGTGCAAAGCATCTCCAGTTAGGGCATTTAAAAGTGGGAATTAACACACACAGGCCTGAGTGTGAATAAGGTTCCAGACCTACCACAGTTTTTCTTTCCTTTCACGTATTTGCCTTCTATCAGTATCAGTGAGAGTCTGCTCCAACAGAATGTTTTAATGGTTTGGTATAAATTGTTATAGCCATTGATTTATTTTGTTGGAGCATGATTGAAAGGCAGCACTGGGTAAAATTTGTAAGTTCATCTTTGGGGTGCCTAGGGTCAAATAATGGCCCAGCCACTGTTATCTTGTCATCGGTGCTTGCACAAAGAGTGTGGGGGATAGCCTATTTATGCCTCTGCTTCTTTTAGATAAACTTTTAGATTATAAGGTTAGCCTTTTCAGAAGAATATTTTGCAAATGTACTAGGTTACAGAAACTTAGTGGGACAACAAAAAACACTCAATGCTCAGTAAGCACTAGCTAGTATTCTCATGCATGGCAGCTAAGCTATGTCAACTTTTTTGGATTTGGAATCTAGGAGACACACTTATGGGCCTATCTGGGACTTTGTTCCCAAAGACAATTAACTAAAGAGGGAAGACCCAACTTGAAGGTAGTGACACCATCCTATGGACTGGAAGGCCAGGCTGAATAAAAAGGGGACAGTAGAAAGCCAAATAGGTTTGCATTCTGCTCTCTACTTCCGGATCTACCTGAGGCAGGAGCAAGTAGCTTTCCACTATGATGGACAGAAACTATTTCCCATGATTCTGCCTTCCTGGCTATGGTAGACTGTATCACTTGAACTATGAGTCAAAAATGAACCTTTCTTCCTTTAATTTACTCTGTGTTCGATATTTGATCACAGCATGAGGAAAGGTAACAAACATATCAGGTTTCCAGACACTCCGTTTTCTCTGCTACTTATTTCCATGAATATTTCCTTCATGGTTGTTAGAAATGGCATGTGTGGTGTGGAGACAAGATAAGCTCTTTACAAAGCTGTTACCCAAGTCAGTTCACCTTGGGCCAGAATAATTTGAAAGACAGATAGACCTTCTTCTTCTCCTTCTTCTTCTTCTTCTTCTTCTTCTTCTTCTTCTTCTTCTTCTTCTTCTTCTTCTTCTTCTTCTTCTTCTTCTTCTTGTATAGTGGAACTAGGAACTGGTAGCAGTAATCAATCAAGGGTTTGCTTAGGTCAAACTGTCCTTAGAAAATAGGATGTTTTGCCTTGTATGTGGCTTCAGAACAAACTGGCAGTCATTTGGAAATCATGATCAATTTTTGCAGATGGCGCCTGGTCTCAGGGAAGTCACTGCCGCTGCCAGAGTACCATAGGGCTGGCTAATAATTAAAGATTCCCTTTGCTAATGCCTGTCTGCACAACCATATTTGCATATTCTTCTTGCAAATGACACGAACTTGGTTCCTAGAACCAACCTGACTCCAGTTCCAGCAGATCTAATGGCCTCTTCTGTGGGCACTGCACTCATGTGCACATACACCCCCATAGCCACTCAAATATACACACAATTAAAAAGGAAATAACCTATTTTAAAGAGAAAGATGAAACTTTTTAAATCCTTACATTTTATAGTAATTGACTCTTTAGAAATGAGTGGCATCCTTGTCATTTAATTCAGGTTATACTACTTTCCTTGACACTCTAAGGAAATAGGCAGCACTGTCAAGCTCCCTGAGCTCTGAATTGCTTAGCCTTCTTAGCATTTTCAGTTGACATTATATTCCTTTTACTCCCTGTGTCTCATCTACTTCACATTGGAAAAGAAAAACATCAGTGAGTCTCTGCTCACAATAGATTTCCAGTGACTAGAAGAGTACCTAACATACTGGACATGGTCAATAAATATTTGTCGAATGACTAAATGACCTGTAAAGAATTTGGAATGCACAGGGGAAGAGGTGGCTATGTAAACAAAAATGCTCCATTTCCTGCAGCCAGGTTAAGGGAGTAGTTCAAGCCCAAATGTTACTCCCTGACAAAACTGACTTGAGCACATGTTTTAACTCCTTGTCCACTTATCTTTATATCATAACAATCAGCCTTTCTTTTATGAGTTTAGTATGTTGACTTAGTACATATATGCATGAGAAAAATTCAATTCTCTTTTACATTATAAATGTTGTCATTATTAACTTTGGAAGATCAACCTGCAACATTACAAACAACTTAGAATATGTTCTTCATCAATTATATGTCACACAAGAGAGAAAGAAAAAGTACGTGACTCTCTACTAACGTGTTTTCCCAAGGAGATATTAGTGTACAATGCTATGTACTATTTCTAATGGCTGAGACAACAATGAAACATAATATTAGGATAACTAAACACAAACACTTTTTTTCATGGCGGACCTGAGACTTCTCTCTAAAACAGCAAGTTAGTTTGTTGTTGCCATTCTCCTCATTGTTTCTCATCAAGATCAATGTCTTCATCATCAGCAGCAGCAGCATCATCATCATCATCACCGTTTTTGAACACTTGCTCAGAATCATGAGCTGACAGGTGTTTTTAACTATAAACCTCATAATACACCTCCAGTCTCATAATACAGACATTGAAACTGGGGCTCAAAGAAGACATGTTGCATAGTTAGAAAGAAACAAACCTCTTCAAATTCATTTAACTGGATTTAGAGGCTTAACACCATCCCAGAATTTCAGGAGACAGCGATCATCTCTTCTAAGTATTTTCTAAGACAGCCCAGTTCTAGCTGTACTGAAGACACAGACTTCTTAGAATAATGAGAGAGTGATGAAACAGCCAGAGATCATCTTTGTAATCTCTCAAGAAGAAATCAATGATTAGCTCTTTAGATACAGTCTTTAAAAGTTGTTGTGGATTGGCATGATATCTATGTGGGTAAAGAGGCTTGCTGCCAGGCCTAATGAGCCTAGGACCAATGTAGAAGACTACTGGTTGCAGGATGCCTTCTGATGTCTATGCACACACAAAGGCATGCACATGTTCTCTCTCTCTCTCTCTCTCTCACACACACACACACACACACACACACACACAAACAAACAAACACATGCAAAATAACTAAATGTAAATATAAGTTTCTTCCTCTCTAGTTCAACCCTTTTTCTGTTGTGTGGTATGAATGAGGCTTACAAATACATTAAGTCATAAATATAATTGTATACATTATATTATAACTTTAATCTATAAAGCCTATAAATTTTATAAAATTACAATTCAAATCTTTCTATCTTCCATACAGGTTAACCAAGAAAGCTGAAGTTTGGCCTGAATTAGGAATCAAATTACTATAAAATGGCACCCTGCTCTGATAAATCTACTTTTTGTATAATGTGTCAAATGCTGCTGAAAGATCTCTTTATGTGTTGTGTACACATCGAGTGTGCATTATCCATATGTACACATATAGTCCAGCAGCACTTCTGTAAGGATTATGTATATCATATTGCCGAATAAACCCACTTAAATCCTTGGGTAAAGTTAACATTACGGGAACGTTGTGGTGACATTCATAAGTTCAAGTTTACTTTCCAAAAATAATCATCCTGTAGAGCATTAAAAAAAAACCACACTGGCCCAAACCAAAAGATTATATACCAGGTAAGAACGCCAAATGCAGTTCACACAAAGCAATTACAGTAAAAGCTGTGAGTTTTACTACCGCTTGGGGAATACTTTACACATTTTCTTTTCCTCTGTGAAAGAGACTCATGTTGAGAAACTACTGCCTTCTCTGTGTCAGTGAAAAATGTGGGCTACCCAAGGAAAGGCTTAAAATGTGCTACAATTTCTATGTGAGCCTGGTCAAATGATTTTAAAAGTTAAACTGATGTGGGAGGAAAAGTAAGCCTCCTTGTTGTTGAACTGGCTCTCCTCATTTTTTTTTTTTCCAGGACTATAATCTGATTCAGTGCAGGAACATACAGTACAGTTAGCATTCGACTTTAATTGCAACGAGGTGACAACATACTGGGTAATGAGTTGTTTATGAGTTGTAGATGTGTTTACAATGAGTTGACAATGTGTTGGATAAAGTGTTCTTGTAAAGTTGTAGATCTATTTACAGTGAGCAGTGGGGGGTGTTCATTAGTTGTCGATTTGTTTGTTTACATTGTTTTCGATTTGCAATCGCTATGAAACAAATTGCACACTGATGAAGGATGATTGTTTGTGCGCCTTAATGATTTACTGTAGTAGCTTGTCTGAGAAAGTACCTAACTCTGCCTCATCTGTCAGTTTCCACTGCAAAAGCTCCTAGTCACAATAGTTTCATTAGCATAGCATGGACCATTTGTGACAATGTTATGCATCTAAGAAATCTCAGCTTTGCTATTCAGCCCATTGTATTTGGGCTAGCAGACCTGAACTGAATTCTTTCTGCTTGCTACACATTTCTATCTTTTCAGTTATAACATGATTAATGGTTCTCATACTTCTTGCTACAGAAAGAATTCCACAAGTCCTTTGTATTTTGCACCCACATTTTCAGCATCTCAAAATTCACTGTTTCACTTTGTCCATGTAGCTGACCCATATGTAATCACATAAGGGTGTGAATACACTTGTGCACCCTCCCCTCCCTTATATTCCATTCATACATCATTCTAAATAAAGCTATCTTGTAATAATATGACACCGGCCAAAGGTATGAGTCAGAATTCATGGACCATGCCTAAGGAATGTGTGGTCTTCAGAGCATGGAGAATTAAATAGTTAAATTCTTAAAATTATGACAGAAAGAAGACCTAAGCTAGAAGACAAGAGATACCACTAAAAATAAGAACAATATGTGTTTTGGTAATAGTAAAATAATATGAGTTTAAAGTTTTCAAAGATTATGGTATGAAATATTTGATTGAACCCATGTAAGGATATCTTAGAGGATTATTTTAATCCCCTCTTTATATACATGTTGGGTGAGACCACTTGTTCATTTCATGGCCACCCAGACTCCTGAAATAATCACACAGAAACTATATTATTTGCATACTGTTTGGCCGATAGGTTAAGTGTATTTCTAGCTAGCTCTATTATCCTAAACTAATCCATCTCCATTAATCTGTGCATCACCATGAGGTCGTGGCCTACTGGCAAAGTTCCAGTGCATCTGTCTCCTTCAGCAGCTACATGGTATAGCTCCCTGACTCTGCCTTCTTTCTCCCAGCATTCAGTTTAGTTTTTCCCATCTAGCTCTGTTCTGCCCTACCGCAGGCCAAGACAGCTTCTTTATTCATTAACCAAGGGTATTCACAGCACACTGAGGGGAATCCCACATCACATATAGAGCAGTTTACACTTATTAATGCTAAATAGTTTTGTGGGAGTATACATAATTAGAAAAGATAGAAATGGGGCATATCTGGATGAACTGAATCAAACCTTGTGATGTACCATCACCTTGTTTTCTACATTGCCATGACTATACCAGGAATAGAAACTCAACTTTAGTTGTCTTAAGCCACAGTGCAGACCTAGAGGCTGTTTTATATTTCTCTCACCAGTGTATTACTATTTCTCATAATACATTTATCTGCATTTGTGATTTTTTAACATATTCAAAAATAAGAAGAATAAATGAAATCCAATATAATGTGTTTTCTTTCAGAAGTCTAAGCAGGATGTTTCATGAAAAGTGCTTCCCAGTCTGTTCTTTCAGAACCAGGGTTTTGCTTCTGTGTGTGAATTCAGCTTTGCAGAAATGGATTGCCTATGTCTGGTGAGAGATGGAACATTGAAATTACCTGAAAAGTTTTCATATATACAGTGAGCATTGTTTAAAACCATGGCCTTAAAGATGCTAAATAGTAAATGGGGTTTTTGAAGACCTCCTAGCGCTTTCAATTATTCAGTCAATGGTTCCACAGCAAACGAGGAAGAGCCCACCTTTTCCGTTCATGAGGCATCATCATATATCACTGTGGGCTTGAAAACGTGAGGTCTCTGACATGCTGTCCCTACACCAGATCTGTCATTGGGATCGCAGGAAAAGACGTGTGAGAAGTGCTGAGGTGTTACTGCCAGCAGGTCACGTTAGCATATTCATGTGGGTAGAAATTTCATCTTCTGTTCCTCCACCCAGGTACTCTGTGAGTAAAAATGCATGAAAGTGAAGCCAGGATTTCACGTGGCCATTTTTTATGGCAGACCGATTCAATAGTGTAACAGGAGTAGACACCTATAAATGCATAATGCGATGGACTCAATTGTAATGCAGCCTGGATACATATGGAGGTACTATTTGCCCTTTAGTGCAAATCCATTTTTATGTCAAAAGGAATCCATTGAAATTAATAGGGCATTATCTAAGCAATAAGTAACACTACGTATGCAATACACAAAGGTTTAACAGAAAGATACATTCTCTCCAAACAATGTGAAAAAATTGATAAGAAATTGTATGGTAAATTAATGACCTGGAAAATCATAAACTGTTAATATTTATAAGGAAGGAAGTGGAAAGGTAACTAATAAGGTCTTTAAATAGTAAAAGAATAATATCTACTAGAAAAGTAAATGCATTGTTTGGCACAGCAATACAAGCTGTTTAAAAATATAAGTACCTATATAGTTGTCCACATTTCAGGTGTATTACATTATTTACTTTGCTAGTACATTTCCTAAAAGATGTTTTGGGGGTTCTTCCACTCCAAAAAAAAAGAGCAGAAAAGAAACAATAGACACAGAGTCCCTTACATATTCTGTGTTAAAACACAAACTTTCTAAAGCAAACCTGTGGTTTCTGAACTTTCTTTACTGCACTGTGTTTTAATAATGAATCACTCTTTATGGTCCCTTACCTACTCACTATTTTCCCCGTTGTGTGCCTGATGCATCTTAAAGGAACCGCATGCTTCCATTCCTTTGCTCTAAAAATGATCTGGTATTCATTCAGGTTTCCTTTTCTTAAACCCAAGAAGATTTTTTTCTGACTATGAGGAAGATAAAATGCTCAGTCCTCAGTAGCTACTCAATACGTATTAATTTTTCTGCCTTACCATCAATATGAACTACCAGTCTCTCCAAACCTCATGTGCTTCTCAGAATTCAATGGAAACCCATTAAGGAGCGTGGAGGACTGTAGCTCCATTCACATTTAATCAATAGTTCTTGTTTCTTTGCTGTCAGTACTAAGTCACGGTGATCAGACAAAAGCGGAATAACAGATTCCAGAGTCTTTGGCTCAGGGAGAGCTGCCAAAAAGAATCCTTCAGCACTAGGTGTTCAAGAGTGGGAAAATCCAGAAGCAGCAACTACATAACCAATCTAGGTTTCATGGTATCAACGAGAATCAAGATGTACCACCGGAGATCCAGAACAAACAAAACGGAGCCAGAGAACAAACGGCAGCAAACCAAGCTGGCAAAAGACCCATCACCAGAAGGAGCAGGCAGAGGAATGGCAAGTTCCTTCAGATAAGTCGCTAGGATGCTCAGTTTGTCAGAAGTGGTGTGTCAGGGATGAAGACGTGAGCAGAGGCAGGACCACCAAAAATAGGTTTGAAACACTAGGACACTAGTCATGAATAAGTTCATAGGGTCTTGCTTTAAATAAATCATACAGTTGATGGGTGTAGTTTGGTAGTATGCTTCATTGCCTTCCTTAAAGATGCTCAGATACACAGAAGCCTTCTGAATAGAAGTGTCATACTCACTCCTTGAATCTTGATCTATCATTGGCTTTCAGGGAAGATGCAAGGAAATAGGACATTTGATGCAAGTCTATTGTAGCCTCAGCTTTTTATCACTTGTTATACAATGGGGGTTATTGCTGTCTGGAATCTGTAAACTACAGAATGTGTGTAGCTAAATGTTGATATTTATTTAAATGATTGTGCCCTAGGTGAAATATGAGGAGGGATAGCCTGCTTTCTTTGAAAGAGCAGCTATGCCAGTGCATATCGATGACTGTAGCCATGGTCTGAACAATAGGACCACTGTCTGGGCTTACCATGTTCGTGCGCTGCTCACACAGAACTATTTGCTTCAGATCTCAGCCCTCTCGAATGAGGCTGGAAAAGAAGTCAATGTGGCACTCCATAATCTCTGCAGAATAACTGAAAGGAAGAGTTGTCCCATTGCTAAAAGATGGTGATGCTGGACCCCTCCCCAACGTGTACTCAAGCAGGACACAGTAGGAAGTGAGCTCATTTCCATCACAAGACATAGAAAGCCAAGGGTGGGTCATTTAGTAAGGTAAAAATTTTGTTTCTAGTTTTTGGTCTTAAAGTTTCTTAGGAATAATCATTTTTCATAGTAAGTGGAAACTTGGCAAGTTTTATTTATGTATAAGATGGGCAATCTAAATCTAGTTCAGCTTTACTCAGAGGGTCAAAGCACTAGTTTACAGCAGAACACAATGGCTTTCATAGGCATTCTCAAGGAGTTACCTGAGCACCTGTGATTCTGGTCAGCCATCTGGGCTTCTACTGAAGTGCCCAAGGGTTTGCAAAAGCTTCCAGGGGGTTGTGGATCATTTTGTAAGAAACCCTAGTCTAGAGTTATGGTGAAGTTGACTACAGCTTCCACCCATGAGTAACAGTGTGGATCGCACCATGGCTTCAAGAATATCCATAAACGCCTCGCTACGAGGGTGCAAGAAGAGAATGTGCTTAGATAAATCTTCTTAGGGAGACACCCAGCGCCACACAGGTCTTCACAAGAGAGTCAGCTGCTAAATTCCCTGCTGAAAATATGATGACATTTCAAGTAAGAGAAAATACCCATAGGAGAGATAAAAAGGCTCTTCTAGTCCCAACTCTTGCAGTATGGAAAACGCAGACTGTGACATGAAGATGCCATGCAGACTAACTAGCAAGGATTTTTTGATGGGAAAGTTAAAGATAGCATATCTAAAAGTGGAATGGGCTTCCCATTTGAGTTTCCCTATACTTTTAAATATCCTCTTTGTCTATACTTCTCAGAGACTGACCTTTTAAAAAGTAGAAAGGTACCAAAATACTATACGCTATATTGAAGCACTTTATCAAAATGTCACCCAATAGTTGAGGCCCATTGTTAACAAGATATTGTGCTTCCTTACTTAATTGCCCAGCTTACTTAATTACAGCTGTCTTTGGGTATCTATTGATAGATTTCTCTGTGACCAGAAAGGGGGGGGGGGCAGAGGATGAGCATTTGAGGCATTTACATATAAGATTGGGAGGAAGATAAAATGATGGAACCTTCTCCAGCGGGAATTGAGTCCCACATAATAAAATTTTCCCGACTTTACAGGTCTATTGTTTGTGGCAACTCCTCCATAAGAGATGCAACACAAGCCTGGATAACTGCTCATTACCCGTGCCATTGTGCTGTCTGAAAGTTACCTTGGCATGCAGCTCAGCACATAAAAAAAAAAATAGGAAGCATCCTGGAAATTACTCATACAATGTGAACGCCACATGTCCGAGTCAGTGAGCTTTGGATGAACTATAAAGGGCTTCTATTATTTAGATCTATGAAAGCAAAGGAAACAGAAATATATCCAATACTGTGAGACAACAGAACCGGAACCAGGAAATTTATAAGAAGGCTTAAGCAGTGCGTTTAATTTAAAATGTTGAGTCATGTTCAAGCTGTGACATTAAAAACACCCTCCCTGGCTCTAGGAGTTCTCACCCTGAGGTCAGGAAGAATAGGATGTCAAACATCTCAAGGTTTTTAGACAAAGGACTTCCAATGATCCCTTTCCCTGAAGCATTTCTCATTTTTTTTCTCTTATGTGAACATGAAAGACAAATTCTGACAGGCTCTACAATCAGTGCTGAGGATTCCCAGTAACCTGTCTCAAATGTTACATCAATCTCCTTTACTACCCCTATACTAAAGCTATAATTCACAATTAAAAAAGGCTATGCCAATTCCTACCCTTTGAAAATGCTAATGAAATCCCAACAATGAAATACAATGAGGCGCAAACTCAGCTCCCTGGATGTTACCAACAAAAGACTGCTTATCTTTGGCAGAGATAGGTAATAAGCAAAGGCAAAGACTATGGATTATTTCGAGTACTGTCTGAAATATTCACTAGGCTTGGAAAATGTAGAATTGCTTCAATCCAGAATTTCTGATAAAAAAAAAAAACTTGACGTATCTAATTGGGATTGTCCTAGTCATTCTCAGATTTTTTTACTCAGAGCTCATGAGTACTGTTTTTCAAGGTTGGAACTACTCACCGCTAGAAACTAAAATCTGATCAGGGTATTTCCTCAGTGCTGACTGAATTAACTTAGCAACCCAGTTTCTCTCACTCCTGGGACAGTTCTTTGGCACATCCTGAGAAGCTCTAAAGGTAGAAAGCTTAGCAATGAGACCACTGCACAGCCTGTCATATCTTCTCTCACCTGGAAGGTGTGGCCCACCTAGAGCCTACACTAAAAGTTCTGCCTAAAGTGAACTAAACATGGTAACTGTTTCGTTAGAGTTCAGCTTTTTATCTAAGCCTCTAATTCTTTTTTAGTATTATTATTAACCCCACAAAAATAGTCCATCTTTGTATCTTTTTAATAATAAACAAAGCAAACATAAAAATCATAGTCTTTAGTTAAAGGCGTTTTCTGAGTACTGTGGGTTCCTTTAGTGAATTATGGAACCTAGGAGCGCCTTGGAGATGCTGAGACATCGTGTATGAATCATTCTTTTCTCATTTTCTTGTTGGAACTTTAACTGTTCTCTTTGAGTTCTGTTGGGCTATTAAAATAAAAATCAATTTATAGATTAACATGAGTTTAAAAAGTGACAAGGGAACACCAAACTCTTTATTTCTATAAAAAGCTAGAAAACAAAACCAAAAATTGCTTACTAGATAGAAAAGCTAGATTTTAAAAAGAGCTCAGTTGTTTATCATATGGACTGCTAACACTCCCAACTCTTTCGCCTAGCATTAAAGATGCACAACCTTCATTGCTGATGTCCATTGCTACTATCAGGGAATCAATGGGAGACAAATTCAAGGAGATCTGTATCAAAGCAAATTTCCTAAAGCTAAAGGGAATCCTGAGGCAATGAGAAAGCAACCATATGAGGAATCTTCACCATATTGACGGCCAATATGTCATGAGATCACATGGAAGCAGAAAGCACTGCAACACATTCAAGTGTTCACCAAGAGTTATATATGTGTCAATATTATCCCTGTAAGTGAAAAATTAAGACATTTCCACATAAACAAAATATTTTAAGAGTTAATTACAAGTGAGTTTTTGTAATAAGAAAATCCTATTGGCAGTTACTCAAAGCCATGAAATAAGCAGTGGTACCAGGAATCAGCACACAGGTTAAAAAAAAAGCCATCATTGCTATGTATTTGGATTTGTGGCATATGTTTCTACTTCCTTAAGATTTAAAAGAAAAAATGAATAAGAATTATTAATCAATGCCTATTATATGAAAATACAATTAGTTTTAGCAACATAAAAAGGAAGTGTCTATATATAGATAGGACTAAAGATTTATGACCTATTGAGAATGAAGGGTTTTTTTGATGAAGATTTAGAGTGCCAGTCTCTACAATTGTCCAATCATGGATCTCTGAGTTGATTCCTTCCCATCTACTGCAAGAAGACATATAACATCAGATAGCTAAATAACTAATGTAAATCCTTATCAACAATTATTTTAAATACAAATGGACAAAACTTTCCAATTAAGAGACAGTTAGGCCTGATGGGGAGACACCATGACCCACACTTGCAGTCTGTAAGAGTTTCACACTAAAGCAAAAGTCACAAACAGAAATGAAGGAATGAAAAGATATGACAACCAGAAATTTACCAACTTGTGATGCCTGACTGTCTACTTACTGCTTGTTCAACAGTGCTAATATTGAATTAGAAACTCAGATGACCATCAGTGGATCAATGTACAAATGGTTGTGCATGTATTTGCCACTTTTCTCATAGAAATAACACATGCCTGATTAAAAAAAAAACAGCTTATGGTAAGAAGGATATGTTTTGACTCAGCATTTGAAGGTACCACTTATCATGGCAGTGAAGTCATGGCAGCAGGCACTCAAGACAGTTGCTCATATTGTGTTCACAGTCAGTAAGCAGAGCAAGATGTATGCTGATGCTCAACTAACTTCCTCTTTTTTTTTTTTTTTTTTTGGTCCAGCACTTCAACACCTGGAATGATAACCCACATATATGGTGGGTTATCCTACCTTGATTAATCCAATCTCTAAACAGTAACAGGTGTGCCTCTGATGTGATTCCAGATCCTATCAATTTGACAATCAAAATAAACCATCACAATGTGTCTATTGTGATTGACATTCTCTTAAACCATATATGAGAATAAATTGCCAATAAAGGTTACAAAATGAGTAAACCTTGAAAACCTTATGCTAAATGATATTTTAAAAATTCACAAATTTCTCTTTAGGTAAAATATGAAGAATTAGGTAAATTCACAAAGATGGACAACAGCTTAATTGTCACAGTCTGGGGAAATGCAATGGGACTGGAGACTGATTTGAAGAATCTGGAATTTTATTTGCAGTGAGTGTTTTGCCTGCATGTATTTATTTGCTCTATAATATCCAGGTCTCCATTTCCAAGGAGTCTGATGCCATCCTTTGACCACCATTGACACTAAGCTTGCATGTGGAGCACATGTGTACATGCGGACCAATCACTCATACACATAAAATAAATAAATCTAAACATATTAAAGTAAAAAAGAATACAGGAAATATATCAAATCTCATGTAAAGCAAACAGAACACAGGGGCTAGTGAGTTGAAGATCAAGATGAAACACAGACACTTAGTGTAAGACCTCAAGAAATTGATTATAAATACGTAAAATCACTCACTTCTTAGGAGTATGAAGAACAGAAATAACAAAGGCCCAAACACTATGCTAGACATAAAGATGACATTACCTCAAGTATGACACACTACAAAAATTAAGCTTAAAACTAGAAATTATTATTAAGCCATGTCAAAGTTAGATCCTTAAATCATGAGATGATAAGGGGGCTCACTATGGGAACACAATAATAAAGTTGGGGGGCACTGCTGACCATATACAGAAGCATCTAAGAGAGCTGGGAAGCAGAAAAAAAACACAAAATAAGTCACAAATATAGCAGAGAGGTATTATTTTAGCTAGAGAACCCTGAATGGTTTCCTGGAAGAAGTAGAGAGCTAGTCCCAAATGGAGCAACAACTTGAGGAAGGAAAAGGTTGAAAAGTGAGAGTCCTAAGAGATTAACTATAGGGAAAACTTGTTTCCCTAATGAAAGGAGCTAAGGAAACGGCTCAGTCAGTAAAGTGCCAGCTTCACTAGTGGTAAGGACCTGAGTTTGGATCTCTAGCACTGATACCAGAGCCGAGTTTGGTTTCACACTCGTGTAACTCTAGTGCTGGATGTAGACACAAGAGTGACAGTGTATCTGCAGAACTCATTGGCCAGTTTATCTAGCTATTGGCCAGACCCAGCTTCAGCAAGGGACTCTGCCTCAAAAGATAAGATAAACAATGGAAAGACGTTCAATGTCAACTACTGGCAGTCACAGGGATGATCACACATTGTCTTTGTTACTTTGATTGTAACTTTGTAACTTTGAATGTAATGCTGTGATTAAACACCATGACCAACAGAAGAAAGAGTTTATTGGAAGCTTACAGTTCCAGAGGGTTAGGATCTTTAAGGATGGACAGCAGATGGTAGACATGGCAGCTAAAGCTGGAAAAAGAGAGCTCGTATCTCAAACCACAAATATGACGCACAGGAAATGCATGGAGGCCATGCATGGCATTGGAAACCTCAAAGCCTGTCCCAGTGACATATTCCCTCCTACAAGCCACACATCCTAAGTACACCCAGACAATATCATCAAATAGGGACCAAATATTCAGATGCCCAGAATGTGGGAGGAATCGCATTTAACACCCCCCACACACACACATACATTTATTTTTTAAAGATTTTCAGTGGGCAATTAAGCGATAATGGCTTCATCTAAAGAGCTCAGTTTAGTGAAGTCTGCAGCAGTGTGGGGTTCAGAATAGCAGGTGAGGGGGCCAGTGCACACAGAGGAGCCTCTCATAAGCCTAGGGTCTTATACAGACAGACCATGTGAATCAGGTACTGTGGATGAAGTTTTACAGGTCATAACAATTTTATTTTAATCCTGCCACACTTGATTCATTAGAATTCAACAAACCATTCAGGTGGTAGCTTAGACGGGACTGAGAGGTATGGATGCAGAAATAAACTCCTCATTTCTAGAACTCTTTCCTACCAAGAAAATGTTTTCGTAAGTGTCCTTCACATATACCATAGTTGGTACCGATGTGAAATTCCAGTAATCTCTTTCAGTCACTCTTAGCGATGCATCTGAAGTTATAAGGACTTTGTATAAATGTGTCCTTAACCTCTGCAGCTACCCTGCTTCCTGAAAGTGTGGGCATGAAAGAGTAAGTTGTTCCAGGGGACCGGCAGAATTCCCACAGAGGTTTAATTCCTTCTGCTTAGTCCTTTTCTCTGATTCTTTACAGCCCAGGCACTCTGCTTCATTTGTTTTGTCTGTCCTCCTTGCTAATCCAGCCTCTACAATCTTTCCATGGGTTCTCCCTTGCATCGAAAGTTAATATAGCAGCAATCCTCTTTCCAAACCCCTCGGAAGGCAGAAAAACAAATACCCCTAAGGTGTTTGCTTTCAGTTTCAAATTTTCACATTGTGTGTGTGTGTGTGTGAGAGAGAGAGAGAGAGAGAGAGACAGAGACAGAGAGAGACAGAGAGAGAGACAGAGCGACAGAGAGAGAGAGAGAAAGAGAGAGAAACACACACAGAAAGAAACAGAGTTAGAATTTTATTTTACCTTACATATAAATATCAGTTATTATTGTTGAAAATCATTGACTAGAAAGTGGGATGGTGGGAAATATGAATCATGCTGGGGTCTTCTGTGAGGCAGATGCACTAATTTTATATTTACAATGTGTCATAGGTAATCCATTAAATAAGCTAAAGGACCAATTGAAATTTTTGGTAATAGGAAAAAATGCAATATTAATTTTTTGGATTGGCTGTATTTTCTTTTTCAAGTCAATAGTAAAAAATGCACTTGGTTTCCCCCTCTCTAAATGGAATTATTACTTTTTGAGTCCTAAAACAACATATATAGAGCCAAACTAAGGAACAATTTTCCATATGGGTTTTCGGACAGGGTAGAACTGAGAGTGAGGTCCTAAAGACCTGGTACAAAAGAAGAACAATTACAGAAGCAAAAAGCTTATTTGTAAAGACTAGAAACTCTCAGCCAAGGCTGACAAGGATTGGTACATTTCTGGGTGGCAATGATAATGAGATACGAGTGGTATGAAATTGCTTGCAAACCTACATGTAACCCTGCACTATGGAAATGACCCCCAAAAGCCCTCACAATGCACTATTAAAGCCTGTCCTTTAAGCAAGGGGGTCATTTTCATTATTACAACGTTTCCCCCTAACCCATTCTGCTTTATCACTCATAGGTGTACCCTTCCCTAAGAAACTGACCCTGTTTCTGATGATATGAGTTTCTGTGTAGTTTGGAAACACAAAGTAACCCCTCAAACTTTCACAGCTGTGGACACCATCTTTCCAGACACAAGCGCCTAACCTTATGAGCTCCAAATCACCTTCTCCTATGAGCACAGGATTTTCCCCTTGCAAATATTGACAGTTTCAATCTCTGAAACTCTTTAAAACTCAGGATATATTACATTCATTTTCTTGGTCATCAGTTGTTATTGAAGAGGGAGACCCCTGGCCCAGCTAAATTAGAGTTTAGAGTCAATAGATAGTACAAAACGAAATAGAAATTATTCAATAATATAAACATAGGAGGCTATTCATCTTTAGAAATACATATAAGATAGATAATACATATAAGAAATACAAAAAGTGTCAAGGATACTATTCTATATGTAATTGATTCTAATCAAATTATGATTTCGGAAATGTTTATGATCTACCTGTAGACAGCCAAGGAAAAGGAAGTTGAGGGTAAGAACTATTAGGAAAGGTTTTTCTATCACATGGAGCATGTAATTGTCATGAGCATTTTATTTCATTCAGTACTACATCACTGACAGTTCAGTGTCAGGTAAAGAGTGAATACAAGTTGTCTTGTGACTGATTCAATGAATGGGCGAATGAGAAACTGTTTTATGAATGAACAGCATGCCTGCTGATCTAGCAGCCGCATCTGATGACCACATCTCTTCCAACAGAGATGAACTCTGGAGACCTGTAGGGGCGTCTATGGGGACAGTGGCCTTGGTAAGTTGGAGAGAGCTTGTCTCATCTTGGAGAGGCATGACAACTACCTTTTTCTCAGCTCAAGCTGCGCTGTTATCAGCTATTATAGTTGAATCTGAAATGCCCCCACTAGGCTCAAGTTTTCAATACTTGGTCTTAAGTTTGTAGTGCAATTTTGAAAGCTGTGAACCCTTCAAGCTATAAAGCATGACTGGTGGGAATGGGTTATTGAGAGTCAGATTTTTAAAAAATTTTACCCAACCCTAGTTCTATTTAATTCTCTCTGCTTCCTGGTCCATTGCCATGAAATCTGCTGTGCTATGTGCTCAAACCACCATTGGTATTGACATTGCCACCAGCACGCTTTCACCATCATAATGAACTGACTTACCTCTAAATACAAACTTAAAATACCTTCCTTCCTTCCTTTCTTTCTTTTCCTTATATTGCTTCTTTCAGGAGTTTTGGTGACCATAAAAGTAGCTAAGACATCCTATCTTCTGAGTTTTCCATAGGATTAGAGAATCATTATTATAAAAATCGGAATTTTTATCATCAAGCTATAAAAATGCAGATTTGGACACTAACCCAAAGAACAATATTCCCATAGCAAATCTGTAAAGAATTCAATGGTTTTAAGCATGCACAGAGGTAACCTTAAACTAAAGAAAGAAAGTCACACATTTCAATATATGAGTCTTTTCGTGATTCTGCTCCAGAGTAGAAACCAACTTGGTCCAATCCAACCCTAAGTTTCCAACTATTTGATTAAAACATAAACTGACTTAAATATTTTCTTAGAAAATCCAACATGATAAGAGCCTTATAGCCATTTCAAACTCAGTCCAGGGTCCCATAAGGTATAGGATTTCATATCCCAAGTAAGACAGGTTTCTAAAGGCTGACTCCTCAAAGCCAACATCTTCAGAGTCTAACTGTTTGTTCACTTGTAAAAGTTAGTTTTCTGTAACATAAGCTGTACTGGACTTCACAATGGAGCTGAGGTCAGTATTGATCTCTAGACCTTCTTTTGCCTACCCACCAAACGTCAAAGATTGACTTTAGCTAAAATGAAAACTAGTTCATTTACAGTGAGAAGAACACACCCACAGACTTTGGTTAGAATTTTAACTCTTTTTCTCCAGTATACATTTTACTATCGTAGATTAGGAGAAGCTAAAAAGCATTCAGTAAATAGCAATGTATGTCACTCAGAGTCCCAGAGAGAAGTATATTATAATACAAAGCTCATAATTAGTGTAGCCATCCCTAGTTTTTATCACCAGTGCTGATTACAGTCAAGAATTGTAGTGTACACCATTAATTCCAGCATTTGGAAGTTGGAGATAGAAGCATTAGAAGTTTAAGGTCATTCTTAGTTGTGTTTGGAATTTCAGGCTACTCCAAACTGCTTGAGGTTTAGCCTCAGATGAATAAATAATAGAACAGAACTACCATGTGATCTAACTACTCCATTCCTGTGTGTGTACTTGAACGAGTTGCAAACCATATACAACACTGATGTCTACACATCGGTCATTTCTGTGCCATGATTCACAATAACAAAGACATAGAGTCAGCTCTCAAAAATTGAATGACTAAAGAAAATGTAATATATGTGTATAGTATATATATATGGAGTTTTATACAACTATATACACACACTCATGTATAGCATTTTATAAAACTAGAAATAAGAAATTATTTCATTTGTAAAAATTGTTATAGAACTAGAAATTCCCATGAGCAAAATAGGACAACTTCAGAAAGAAAAATATTAGATATTTTTATATACATAATTATATTTAAATAAATATATATGCATATATATCATAATGTAGAAGGGAGACTATTGTGGAAGAGAAGGAAAGACGCCTTGCAGGAGGATGGAAAGTAAGTAATAGAAATGGGTAAATATACATGATCTTGGTACATAATATATGTGTATGAAAATGTCATAATAAAAACATACTATTTACGGTAATAATATGCTAATTATAGAGGTAAGGGGTGTATATTCGACTCTTTTCTGGGAGGTATTAAGGACATTTAAGGACGAATCCAAGTAACAGCAGTACAATGAAGGCTTCCCAGTGCTAGACTGATGGCTCAAAGAGAGCTATGTCTCTGATCAGAGCCTGGGGAGAAATAATGTCTTTGAAGAATGATCACCTGACAAGCCATGGCTTTAGGTAAGAAGTTCCTCCATCTTCTGCTGCCCCCACCCTCAACCTACAAGTAATGTTCTGGTACTCTCTGAGCTGGAGCTTGGAGCGGCGTATATGTCACAGAGTTTGAGGAGGATAGCCTTTTGGGGCATAAGGTGAAACAAAGGAGGGGGGAGCAGGATCTGAAGGGACAGACAGAAAGTCTTTCAGCAACGGAGAGTCAGAGTGACATCATCAAAGGCTCAGTATGGTACAGAGACAGGTTCCTTCCTCAGATGCGTCTTCTCCTTCTGGCTTCAGAGTCCTCCCCGACAATGGTGACTAAAGCTCACATTCTCCAACTCCTCCCTTATAAATGGCTTCCTTTAGACCAACAGTTCTCAACTTGTGGATCGTGACCCCTTTGAGGGTCACATATCAGATATCCTGCATATCCGATATTTACGTTATGATTTATAACTGTAGCAAAATTATAGTTATGATGTTGCAAAAATTAATTTCAGTGTTGGGGGGTCACCACACCATGAGGAACTGTATTAAAGGGTTGCAGCATGACGAAGGTTGAGAATCAATGATTTAGATAAACTCTAACATAATCTGTTGTTTTATGGTCTCTGAGTTCATTGCACTTCTGGGCCTGGGTTAAAGCTATATTTTCCATGCATGACTTGGGCATTGGCATTCTCAAAACTGTAGGCCACACATCATAGTTTCTTAGGTGACTTTTCTACAGATCGCTGCCATAAACCTTTACAGTTATTTCAGTTTACCAGCAGATTTCCATGTTCTTGTATGGATGGAGGACTCTTTATCGATGCTTGAATTCATTTTCATTTTATCTTGGCATTCTGGAAAACTTCTTTCAAATGTTAACAGATCATACTGTGGTTTAGTTAATAGTAGTATTAGCTGAATAACAGGAAAACTTAGGAAACATTGTTCTGTGTTTGTGGGCGAACTCCAAGACTTAACAATCCAGCCATGAAGGTAAAGTTTGCATTGTCTCATTGAGCCAAATGCAGTTTAAAATTATGCCAACTGAAGACGGAATGGGGTCATTTGAGAATAGAGCTGGGTCTGGAATGAGGAAACAGACAACTGAAGCTTCATAGCTGCAACTTGGAGAGCTGACAAATTAAAGATGGCAAATTATTTCTGAGTAGGTGAATTCCCTAAAGCGAAACAGAAATTCCAGAAGCATGGTTAGAACCTGCTTGTACTCACAGCAAAAAGAAATTAGAAACCAGCAGTCAAAAAGCAAAGTTCAGGAGAGTGGTGCATCCCAGATGTCTGGAGTGGAATGCAATGTCAAATACATGGACAGAAAAGAATCACTGGCTTTTAAAGGAACAGTCGAGTCCTATTATAATTCCATTCCTGAGACTCTACTAAGATTCCTGTACTAAATACTGGAGTATTTATCAAACATGTTGCATACATGCATGTATGTACAATAATTAAGTCCACACAATAACTATTCTATAGATAAATTTATCATCTCAGTGTTCAATATGGACTATTAAGTACCAAGTCTCCATGAGCAATTAAATTCTCCTGAATTCTGGTAAGGCCAGAGTAGTGGCATTTCAATTGTATTTTAATAAATAAAGTCTGCCTGAAGATCTGAGAGTAAAACAGTCCCACTGGTCAGTCTTACAGACCAGGCAATTGTAACACACCTTTAATCCTAGTAGCCACAATGACAGGCACCTTTAATCCCAGTAGCCACCCTAGTTGCCATAGAAACCGGGCAGTGCATGTCTTTAATCCCAGTGGTCCATGCCTTTAATCCCAGCGCTAGTGAGGAATATAAAATGGGCAAGACAACTCTCAGGTATAGCTCCTGAGATTCCTGGAGGCAGGATCACCATTTCAGACTGATGTCAAGGTAAGAGCCAGTGGCTGGCTGTTTTGCTTTTCAGACCTTCAGGTTAAACTCCAATTTCTGACCCTGAGCTTTTATTAGTTGTGCTTTGGCCCAGTAATTTTATTTTCCTGTATGAATTAAAAATTATACAATTTGGAGACTTTAATATGGTTCATGTTCAAAAATATGAGTGATATAGTTGGCTCATGTATTTGCTGTGGTGATGATGAAGAATATTGCATGTATTTCATTATTTCTTTGGGTAATCTAGTATATAATTTGTATGGATAAAGAAGAGATGTGCCTGTGTGTATGTGTTGTGTGTGTATGTATGCATGTGTATGTGTGTGTGTGTTAGATCATAAAATTGGACATATTAGGATGTCTCTTATTAATAAAAATACTTTGAACATAAACAATTGAGATGTTTTTCCAAGACGTTATTGAATTGAATGAACCCTTTATATTAAATTGTTTGATCTCCCCACCCCTTGTGTATATGCATGTGTGTGTGTGCGTGCATATCTGTGTATGTGTGTGTTTAAGGGGGAGGAGTTTCCTCCGAAGATTTCCCAGAACTCTGCTGCCATAAATGGTAACACAGATGTCAGTGGGATCAAACTCCATTTTGGGAACATCAAAGACCAACTCAGGAAGCCGAGCAATGTCAGATCAGCCAGTTCAGTAAATAAACAGCCACTATAAAGCATAGTCATTAACAGGAATTTCTCCTTCTATAGAATCAGAACGGAACATTGCTGATTACTGTTGCATTCAATGCAGAGTACGGTATACACGCACAGCTGCAGTAAAGCTTGTTTCTAGTCAGGCTGGATTTTGAGTAGATGTATATGTACCCAAATATTAGTTATACAATGATTTGGGCAAGGTCTGTTTTATACTTCTTAGTTTATTAGCTGGTAAATGTCAATCTTCTTTCTGAAAGTATATTTAGGGGGGTTGGGACACAGAATGCCAAGACTAGAGGACTTCATGTGTTGAATTCTTCTCTCCCCCTCTCTCTTTTACAACCAAAAAGCATAGTTCCAATTATTCACCCAAAGTCATGCATTCTGAAACCCATTTACATTCTTCATCAAATAATAACAAGGATTTTGGTTTTTTGTTATTTTATAAAATTGAAACATATTTAACTAGAAATGATGCTGCCATCTGAATAGCTCAAAACATCTCTATCCCTATGTATGTCTGTATGTACATACGTACATATCCATTGCTACTGGTGGTCATAATGCTAGCAATTGAACCCAGTGCCTGTAGCATGCTCTAACACTAGGCTAAATCTTTAACCTACAACAGTTGAAAACAATGACTAAAATGAAATTTGCATAAAAGAGAAAAAGTTGTCAAACACGTTTTCTCAGTTTCTAATACAGTTTTTGAAAAAATGGTTATATAGAATTTTTAATTAAAAAATAAGAAATTTTATGTATGTTTTTGGTGCTTTAAGAGGTAGCTTAAACAGCAAAGTGTTTGTTTTGCAATCACAAGGATCTGAGTCTCATCTCCAGAATCTACATTTAAACAAAGCCAGGGATGGTGACACACTGTTGTGATACGGGCACCAGAGAGGTGGACACAGGTAGATCCCAGAGCCAGCAGCCTAGCCTAATCAGCAAGCTTTGGGTCCCATTGAGAGAGACTCTGTCTCAAGAAAGAGCACCTAATGTACACCACCAGGGAGTGACCTGTAACCTCCACCTATAGGCTCACCAACACACACAGGAACAACCTTCAGGTAACAAGATACTGATGGAAACTAGAAGCCCAAATCTGAACATTCTTCAAAAAAAAGTTTTGCAATCGATAAAGACTATTGATAGCAATAGTAATAAAATGATGAGTTATTGATAAAGTTCTAAAGTTTTCTAATGTGTTTCAAAATCTGTTTGCCTATAAAAGCAAGTATCTAACTAAATTACTTTCTTTAGATATGAAATTCTGTGGCAGACTGCAATACTATTTAAACTGAAGATGTTTCAGTTCCGAGCTGAGCTGAGGTCTCTGAACTGCACAAGAGACAGGCCTTTGGAGACTCTGGGTATCAGAGGTGTGAAGTCCCTGAGCCAAAGCTCTCCGGCCATGGCTTTTTCACTTTGTCATACTCTTTCCTTTAGTTGTCTGTGTCTGTGTGAAGCCCTAGCACTTTCTAGATGATACTTGTATAGCCTGTTGTGAATAACACCTTGTCCAATCGATTCTCACTCTTCTGTGAGAAACACCAACACATTTGGAAAACTGTCAAGATGTGAGGCAAAGGATTCAAACAATGCCTGAATATTCTAGGTCCTCTCAATATTACATCCAAAATGAAATTAAAATGACACCGTTTCAATCATACCCATTCTCCCTTTCTGGTATATTCCAATTTCAATGTAGTGTCAAATAATTATTCACATAAGCATCTTAGTGCTCCTTTCCCTTGGGGTGTGACCATGTCATTTGAGTGACCATATCGTTTGAACAAATAGTTTTGAGAGCTAACAGAAAACCATTAATAATCATTCAAGGACAACAAACATAAACTGAGAACGTTCTAGCTAAACAAGGACATATGGTCATCTTAGTTACAATGGTCACTATGAAGCATTTTGCAGATTTTTTTTTCTTGATGGTTTCAAGATGTTTCAGTTATGGTGACTAATCCACGATGAGAGTGGAACTTTGAAGACCAATCACGCTCAAAGTGTTTGATTTCACTGCTTATTATTTATTACTACTTTGAGTCTTATACAGAATGCTCTGTGACTATTCATGAAAGTTCACATGAAAGCTAATAACATTTAAACCCTGAGAATACAAGCTCACAGAGAGCAAAGAAACATCTTTAACTTCATCATAACTCCCTTAAATAAATTCCCTTGGGGCTCATCTCATTCAACCTTTTAAATTTGGGGTAAAAGAAAAAAATCTAGCATAAAAGAAATGAAAAAGTGAGGAGGCCAGCACTGTACAGATAAAGGACGGCAGGACGAGTACCATATCGCAAGTGCCTGGGTCACGGTCCACACCCATCAATCTGACCCACAGCTTTAATTGCTGAAGACCTGGTCTTTCCCTTGAAACTGTTGCTCAGGACAACTGCTGCTACTCTACAGAAAACAGAGCACCTTGTTACGTATCCTCATTCCCCTGACACCCATGAGAAAAGTCAGATGGGATAAAGGAAGCCTAGGGAGTGCCAGAATACTGCTAAAGGAACTAGAAGGAGAGGCGAAAAGATGTCCAGGCAAGGGCAGCTATGGAGAGTCAGCAGGTGTTCTCTGACTCTCTGTCTGTCTGTCTGTCTGTCTGTCTGTCTGTCTGTCTGTCTGTCTGGATCCTACTTGATTCTAGGAACAGGATAAAAGGCTGAGAATCTAGGTGTTGTCCTTACAAGGCACAGAGAAATAAAACATCTCTGTAGAGGAGAGGGAAAAAATGGAAGACCAGAGGATTTAAGATGTGGATTGGGTAAAGGGATCAGGAATTGAGCCGCCAGTATATATTTAGTGTCTCCTTCAAGGTCGTTACTGAGTTCTGAGGCCACAGGAACAGAGCCATGGGAAAATAAGCAGAATGACTTTAGTGACCAGAGAATGACTTTTAGGGTCTCGCTTTAATTAGGAGAGAGTATACATCTCATACAAGGGGTTGGTGGTGAGTGTACAAGTTTCTAGGACGGCAACAACCATGAAGATTAACACTAAGAAGAACAGAGAACTAGAGGAACCCTAAGTTTTACCTGCAGTCCCTCCATAGTTTAGCTGAAGCAACCTAATAATACCCCTGCTTATATGCATCATAGATGAAGTGTGTTCCTGTGTAAAGGAGACAGCATCATATATAAGAAAGAACCTGGTGATTCCTAAATATACCCTGTCCCCCAGTCAGCGAAAAACATGTAAAGACAAAACAAGCACATGATCCTGACATTGGAATTATTGAAAACTTGATTAGGAATTGATGGCATGTTCAAAGACAAGGAAAAAGAGTGGTTGCCTAGTAGCCATTCTTATAAGCCCAGCTACTTCCTTCTAGCTAATGGAAAGGAAAGAAGGCATTATTGCAAGTTTAATGCCTGGTGGAGGCCAGAAGAGGGCATCAGATCCCTTAGAGCCATGCTTAGGGGCAGTTATGAGCTGCCTGACATGGGTGCTGGAAACCAAACCTTGGTCCTCTGTGAGAGCTATATGCACTTTTAACCACTGAGTCGTCTCTCTGGCCCCAAAATAAAGTTTTCAAAAGATGGATGTAATAATGGATCAATCAAAGCAAAGGTTGAGATTAGTGACTTGCTGTATACATTAGGAGAAAGTATGCAAGTTAGAGGCTGAGGAGAAATCATAATGAGAAAATTAAAGGTGTAAGAACTACAAAAATACATGCTGTATTGCACATTAGTGGCCCCACGGGATGAAAAAGAATGGGCTATAAATAATACCTGAGGGAATAATGGCTAACTTTAAAACCAACTTTTTAAATTAATAGTCATTAACAAGCCTATATGTGTGTGAGAAAAGGAGATAGTAGAAGACTTACCCCAAATGAATGCTAAACAGTATATCCCTTGAGAAGCCAGATCCCACTTCTGCAAGTCCCTAGACTCCCTTTCAAGGTCCTGAGAGGGTGTCTTCCCCAGATTGCCCCAGCAATACATGTCACCACTATCCATCTGAGGACCCACATGTGCAGTAGCTATTGAATGTTGCCACATTCAAGATCTAAATAATGTGCCTTCCTCCTCTGGGCATTTAAAGTTTTCACTATCAAAGTCACTTTGTGACTTAATGTACTGTTTCTAACAGCCCTTGTTAGAGAAGCAACAAGAAACGGTGTTAGTGTCTCCACACTCAAAAGCATGCTGACTATTCTGGTGGATATCCTTGGTTGCTTGTTGATCTACAGGCTGCAGTTGCCCCCAAGGCTTGTATAGTTCAGCAAAAGACTTCTACAGCAAAACTCCTCCACAATATCATGACAACCATAAACATTCATGTTTCCCATCATTGTCAAACATTCTACCTCACACTAGGCATCTTCTTTTTTGTGTGTAGAACCTGCCTTAAAGCATCTATCATCCAAATCCATTATTTCAATTACCACGTTTCTTTCTTTCTTTCTTTCTTTCTTTCTTTCTTTCTTTCTTTCTTTCTTTCTTTCTTTCTTTCTTTTTGTCTTTGTTTGTTTGGATTTTTGAGACAGGGTTTCTCTGCAGCTTTGAAGCCTATACTAGAACTCACTCCATAGACCAGGTTGGCCTTGAACTCACAGAGATCTGCCTGCCTCTACCTCCCAAGTGCTGAGATTAAAGGCATGCACTGTCACCATCACCCAGCCAGTTACCACCTTTCTGTGAAATGTTCTTGTTATCTATCTCATTGCCCAAGTGTATTTTCCCTTTGACATTGAAAAGAAATGCACCAGGTCCTATAAACATGATCCCTGAAATGACATTGAACCTGGCTTTATCATGGCTCAGGTGATTGTGAACTGGATGATCCTAATATGAGCTGTTACGTTCAGTAATCAGGGTGTGTATGGGAGTGTCCAACATAGCCTCAGAGAGAACAGGGTTTCCTGGAGGAGTCAGTATTTATATCAATCCTTGCAAGTCATGCAGAGTGATGGACATTTATTCATTCATAAGTGGATGCCTCTGGCACATGTTTAAGGTATTTGTTATATAGAGACTAAGTGAACCTCATAGCCTAACAAGGGACACAAATACAAGAAACTATCTTTACTTCCCTTTAAGGAGGTCTGAGCCAATGAAGAAAGAAAACATATAATCTTAGAAACTATCTAGGAGTCAGTAGTAGCCATAAACGGAATAAGTTTTGCGTATACTCCAGAACGCAAGAGCCAAAGTCATTATGTGTGCTTGGGAAACCCATGAAGAGAATGAAACAATTTCTCTCTGGGTATTACAGTAAGATGATAAATAAATAGTGCAACGTATTAAGGATATTAATTAGATTATTTAGAACATGATGAATTAGAGGGACAGAAAAAAATATATATTTTTTGAAAATACATTGCGACAGTTAGAGATAAGAACTTTTGAAAGGGACTTTGAAATCCCTATAGTCAGAGCTTAAAGTGACCTAAAACCTAGGCCATGGTTAACTGGAGGGGTTCATCTTTGCCCAACTAAAGGACAGAATCAGGTTAGCATGATCTAATCTACACATCCTTCTGCCTTGTTCATGGCTACCTACAGACTAACTACTCCATGACTCTGAAAGTGTCTGGGCTTTGGTCCTGAATTCCTTCCCACTGTGGCAGCTCTAGATACCATCACCATCGCTGCAGGCATCAACACTGCCCCGAGCTCCATTGTTCCATTTTCCATCTTGCTCCTTCAGCCCCGCAGTGGAGATGTTTTATTTCCTTGCTGGTTTGTGTTTTTCATTATTATTTTCTTGCTTTCACAAACCCTGCCTCCATGTCTGGAAGAAATCCTTTCTTAAAAGACTTTTCATAAGAGAATGATCTCAGGAAAAAGCTGTTATAGAGTGAGGCTTATAAATAAAGATTTATAAAAAGGGAATCAAACTATTATCTAATGGGTACCTGCTTATATTTAAACACTGCATAGATTTTTTTGGAAACAAAAGCATTATCAGTCCTCTTGACTAGCCTCTACTAAATAAAATGATTGTTTCTGGCAGTAGGAGAAGAGCAGAAAGAAGAAATCATAGAAGGGGAAGGGAAGGCAGATGACATATCCAAAACAAACTGGGGCATGCTTTCTTCCTCATTTTGCTTCAGCTGAAGGCTCGAGTTGCTGAGTTTCAAGCAGACTATGCTTGGTAAAGCACCACTGGCCAGTGATTGCTCACCCCTCTGTTTGCGGACTGATTGTTGATGTGCTGGCAACAACCTGGTGCTCCAGGCCTATGCTTGGTAAAGCACACAGTGGAAGATCTGCATGTTGGACAGAACAACATCCATACACACATTCCAAATTTCCCATGTGCTTTGCATTGTGGTGGTTTGTACCTGTGCACCATGGGTGACTGTCGGTCATTGAGCACTAGACAGGGACACAGTAGTTGCAGACTTATCCACGGCGTCCTATTTTAGATTGTTATAAAACATTGTCATTGCTTTCCTGGGCAAGACAGTTTGACGACTTGGTGACGAATTTTTGTCTCTATTTACATTTATCTACATCCTCTACGCTATAGCAACTTCCTGGACTTTAGGAACATAATTAGAAGTTGAGACTATGAGTAGCAAAGGCCCAGGATCCCATTTCCGATCCTGCCACAGAGAGAGGTCACTTCAGATCACAGGCTCTCTGTGAAGCCTAGACACAGCTGGCAGAAGCAGTGCAAACTTCAACTAACACCAGTGTAGCACTGTAGACCCTGAATCATTCAAGCAAAGGGTCAAGTTCTGCCAAGTCCTCTCCACTAAAAACCCAGACTTCTGACACTAATTCATGCTCCCAGGACCCTCAAACTCTCTAGGCTCAGAGCACAATTGAACTTCCCTTGAGTCACTGAGTGGAAAAGCCTCCCTTTACTTGTCCTGCTTGATTTTTGGGGTGGCCAAGCACTCTGGCTTCGAGCTCTCCAGAGGCTCTATGGGTATGTATTTGTTTTTCCATGATCAGCGTGGACTGGATAAAATCTGAAAACCCTCCATAATATATGCTAAGCACATTCTGGCTCATTTGCATATAAACTATCACAGATGACACTTTCTAAAGATTTCTAAGATGCCTCTTAACAAGCATTCTCAAGCCTCTTTTATTTTTCTATAAACATTCTCTTTAATCTCAGGCCCTGGAAGATTTGAATTTGGATTGAGATGGTGAGTCTGAAAATTCTTTGCAGATTCTGACAGGCCCAAGCTCCCTCAGCCCTACTTTTCCTCGTCAGCAATCCACTCAGAATCTCTGGGCCAGACGGGTGAAGAGTCCCAGCTGTCAACTCATGTCTCCCGTTGGTATTTTATACTCATTGGCTTTAAAAACAAGAGTGTTTTCATGTTTAAAATGCTCATTTACAAACCGTTTCTCATCTCTTGAGACCCTGCTATGTTCCCCTAGAGGCCTTGGTGCTCCCAGGGGAATTTTCTCCGGTTTAGGAATAAATGGGATGGAGAAAGTGGAAAGAACAATTCTCCTCTGGTAAGCTCCCCAAGAGGACAAGTCCTTCCCCTTAAGCCTATCCACTCACACCAAGGAACATTTCACCAGCTTAATCAGTTTCCTTCATGAAGTAAAATAAGGCTATGTAGAGCCACACAGGAAGCCGTATGCGACACTGAAAGTGCTCCCCACAGATTCAAAGTGAGAAGGCATTAGGTCCCTGGCATCACAACCCCCACAAAATACCTCTTTTTTTCTGCCACAGTTAATCATTCCCTTTGTTGTCATTTCCTAAAGATTTTCCAAAAGCACGTTTTTACTAACCCTCTTAGAGAGGGTTCATCAAGTGGCCCCATAGATGTCTCCAAATGCACAACTCCAGACCAAGTGTGCAGTTCAGAAATCTCTTTAATGTTTTAATAAGATTTCCCCGTCTGGATTCAAATATAGATAAAATTCAAGTCTGTTTTTGTTGAGTCTTTATTTTTTCCTCTATTTTCTATTATTTAAAATAGATTTTTCATAAAATATATTATGATTGCTGTTTCCCTTCCTCAACTCTTCTGAAATCTTCCTCATCTCCCAACCCATGATAATCCATACCCTTTCTCTTTCTTCCTAAAAACCAAATATACGTCTAAAGAAGAAGAAGAAAATAAAAACAAACAAACCAGAATAGGAAAAAAAACACCAAACAAACAAGAAAAAGAGAGGTAAAGAAAAGGGCAAGAAACACATTCTTATTTTGACCTTCTGTGATAACCTCTTTGGAGTGTTCTGTCAGATGTACACAAATACATACTCTATAAATAAACTGTAGCATTGAAATGTCCCATTGACTAATAAAAAATTCTTATAGTTTTATGGCCTTTGAGTAGGATAAAATAAAAACAATTGTATCAGGAAAAAATGTTGTCCTCAAAGTTTTTGCATAGTCATGTGTGTGTATGTGTGTGTGTGTGTGTGTGTGTGTGTGTGTGTGTGTGTGTGTGCATGTGTGTGGTGTGGTGTGATAGAGACAGAGACAGAATATTTGAGTGTCTGAACATGTTCTGTCTTACTCTCTCGAGTTGGTCTCTTTCATTGAACCACATCTAGACTAGCATCCAGTAAACCCCAGCAATTCTCTTGTCTCTACTCAGCTCCCTCAACAGTACTAAGTTTATAGTACATGTATCTCTGCCTGAATTTTCCTGTTGTTGCTATGGACTTGAACTTGCATCCTCATGCTTGGGTAATAAGTGCTTTTACCTGCTGAACCTTCTCCCAAGACTCCATAATCTGTGTTCATATGGAATCTCATTTTTCCCCCGAGACCTGTATTCAATTTATTTGAAAGTTGTATAAGCCCCAATGTTAAAAATGCCCGTGCATCTTTCATTACCGCTTCAATGACATCATCATGGGATCATTTCTTAGAAGAAGAATTGCTAGAAGTCAGTCGCTCACTGCACTCTTTGGAATGTGATGAAATGGCTTTTTGCTCTCTTCTCAGCCCTAGACTATTTTTCAGAGTCAAATAATAAAGTCAAAATAATATAATAAATATTATAATAAATAAAAAATAATATAATAAATAAAAAAACATGAAGACTAACAGGTGAGAAGCCTATGTTTCCTCTCCCACCACCATTCAGAAGACGGCCATGGAGGGAAGGAGCTCTTGCTTTTCCCAGGGGAGCTACAGTGCCTGGTGGCTGGTCAGCTCCTCTGCTGTGCTCTGTGGTTTGCACCTCTGGGCTGGAGGCAGCTGCTCCAGCTCTTGCTAGTTCCCAGCCAGGAAGAAAAGGCAAGGAAGGAGTCGAGGAAGTGCTGTAGTTTTCATAGCCGAAACTCTAAATGTCACTTCTTGTTAATGTAAGTACTCATCAGGAAAGAGACCAGGAAATATAATGTTTATCTGATTTACCACATGCTGTACTGAAATTCGTAAGTGAGTTCCTGGGGAGATTACATCATTAAGCTAAAGGAACAGTTGGACATTGGAAGAAAATTACTGTTCTCTACCCTGCTGGGTATGGGGATCCATTTCAGGGAGTGAGAATGGTAAAGATATTGTACCAAGTGCAATCCCAGGATAAAGGCTTTATCCATGGGACTGTGTATATTGTTGAAAGAAAGTATCATGGAGTTGTCCACTGATGCATTGTCTCTGTCTCAGCCCCTGTCCAGATGTGCTTAGTCTTCAGAAGTGAGAAAGCTAAATCTGTTTAACAATAAGCACCTTTAACCCAAAGCATGAAGGAAAAGCAGGACAGAAGTGTCTCCAGACTAGTGGGTACCATGAAGAGAGATCCAGTGGTGATGCTTACCATGCTCCACAGCCTTGGGCCTGGTGTGCTGGACCTAGCTTCCATGGGTGTGGGGGTCCAGAGTGGGCAGTAAGAGCGACTCCCGTGGAGAACACCAAAGGCAGCGCTGACAGGGACAGACATCAGGCTTGCAGTTCTGAGCACCAAAACCGCTGTGTGAGAGAATGGTGACTGAGGCAGAATCTCTCAATTAGAAAGTGGATCTGAGCTCTGCTGGGAAGTGCAAAGCCAGCGTCATGGACTAGCTAGCAAAGTACCTTTGGAAAACTATAAAAGCAGGGGATAAAGAGATGGCTCAGCCATTAAGAGCATTCTCTCATCGGCTACTCTTCCAGAGGACCCAGGTCCAATTTCCAGTACCCAAGTGGCAGCTCACAACCATCTGTAACTCCAATCTTAGATCTGACAGCCTCTTTTAACCTCCACGGGACACATATATACAGGCAAAACAGCCATGCACATAAAAATAAGTAAATACTTTCTAACGCATAAAAGGTGGTAAAACACATTCCTTTTCTGTCGTTCTCTTTCCCAAAATCCTGGCATGTGGCACAGCGTGTGCTTGTAACTCTAATTCCAGCAGTATATGGTGCTTAGGATAAAAAGGAATAAAAGCACAGTACCATTTGCTCTTATGACTACTTATATTAGTTATTGAGAAAATTATAAGTTAATTAAAAGGACAAAGGTTAAGATCTACCCTTCCATAGGTTTTCTATAAGTTATAAACCTAGGACCCCACATTTGCCTCTTCTAAGATTATTAGATGAGCCAAACACTGTGACAATGACTTTCTTTTCATATAGAGGTTTCATTATTCTCTCTCTCTCAGTAATCGTACCTTCAAAATGACAGAAGATACTTCTTTATGTAAATGTTCTGAGTTGCAGGTTATACCGATTTCTTTATTAGAGTCAAGTTCAAATTCATTCCATGCGTTCTGAGAGTACAGCATTCTGCCAGATGAGTTTGGCTGGGTGCAGAATGGGTGGGCCATCATATTTGATTTTCCAGTGACTTGATGTTGATGCTGGTTAAACCATGACTAAAGAATGAACAATGCTGCAGAAATTCACAGGTCCAGAAGTTTCTGTGCAGGCAAATCCCCGGAGCTACATCCATATGCATTTTCCAGCCTATTACTGACCACTACCCCACCCCAAAAACCCTTTCAGAGTGCTGTGGGATTGCACTCCTAAGTGACACATCCTAAGTGACAATTTTCTATTTTAAAACCTTCCAGTAAACAAGCTTCTCTCTCTTCCTTAAAACTGGGGAAATTTTTAAAACCCTGAAGAGAGAAAGAAAGCGAGGAAGGAACAGTGCATGCTTTTCCTCCCTTGAGGGCAGTGAAATGTCTCTGTAGCACATTAGTGGACTTTCTATTCATATTCCTCTCCTTTAAAGCTAAGGAAGACTTCCAAATCTTGACAGTAACGGGTTGGAGGAGACCAGGAGATTATTACTGTGGGCTGAAGTCTACAAGGGTCTAGCTTCGCTTAGGACTTTGAAGGGAAATGGTACAGGAGGCTCGCGTCTAACTGCCGTGTGTTATTATCTGTGTTTAGTATCGACTTTACCCTTAGACTCTCTACCCTCTTTCCCTCACCATGGCAAGCACTGGACATGTGGTCATCCTGGGATAAGAAGCACCATGCATGAGCTTTCTACTCCCCTTTCCTGTGCAAGCCTAGGAAGTTCCCATGTTATAATTTCAAGATTTCTTCCTTTTCCCCTTTTCTATGCTGGCAAAACCTGCTTTTCACTTGTATTAAAACTGTCAAAACTGCCCAAAGGGAAAAAGTATATGTTTTCCCCTTGGTACCGAGAAGAGCGAAGCAGCATATTTTGGCAGTTTCAGTGTAGGTGTGAAATTCTTCACACAGCTCTACAAGGGAGGTACACAAGTCTGGCCCTGTTGAAGCATGTGATATTTCATGGATGGCAATTTCTTTAAAAGGTATGGCCTAGGGCTAAATTAAAAGATGGGGATTTAGACTTGAAATGATAGCATTCCGATGAAACAATTGTCAATTATGTGAGAGATGCTGTTATACATATTTAGAAAACAAATGGTGCCCCTTTAAATTTCCCCCATGGCAAGTTTATTATGAAATAAAGACTTGAAGTTATTCATCAAAACTATATTTTAGTTTCTAGAAACCACCATCAACAATGCAAAATGTATTAGACTGAGAGGTATTGATTTTACATGAAAGCCTGTCAGTTAGGGAAATGCAGAAACCAATGATAATGCATTGCCATGAGTAGGTGAGAGATCTCTAGATGCTATTTTATTTTTACAATTAAAGCAATTACTGGCTTTGCTGCATTTAAGAAGGCACGGCACATATTCATAGAAGATTTTAAAAATTCAATCAAATCAATTACATTGATTTCATATTCCATATAAACAATGGGCTTGCATTAGATTTGACACATCTTGATGACTGCTACAGTAAACAGAATCAGCTTGGCTAAATTCCCTGCATATTCTCCTTAAAGATCTGAATGTACAAATATGGATATAAATATTGATCTTATTTTGCGTGTAATTTATAATGTAATCCATTGCTGACTTTAGCCTGTAATTTGTTTAACAACATTGAAAATTTATTGAGATAAAATGTTGACTGCCTACGCTCTGGTTTTAGTACAGCTTTAGACTATGAAGTTAATAATTGATTAGACTCAGAAAATTTGTAATTTTGAATCAGATAAAATACATGTAGTGAAGGCTTGAACCTTAAACATCTAGTAGGTTTTTTTAAAAGTGTATATTTTTTCATGCATTTAGTCTACTTAATAACTCATGATACCTGCAACAATCACTGGTTTCTGTGCATAGATGACGATAGCAAAGGCATCCTTTGGCATCATCATCTCCTCCCCTCCTCCCGTCCTTGTGAAGAAGCTGTTCGCCTCAGATTTCACGTGCCAGTCACTTGTACTTTGCCACAGAGTCAGAGAACTGAGAGAGCTTCTAGGATGGAGGAATCCTCTTTCTCAATTGCTTTTCCCCCCAGGAAAGATGATATTTTATAACTCCTAAAAATCGAAAAGTGCATTCTTATAGTAAAATCAAAGCGAATTTTCACCGTGGCTCTCTTTTAAAAGATATCTACCTTTCAAGCTATGGAGAATCTATTCTTTAAAGTAACTCAGGCAGATTTGGACATTTGCTGCTGTTTTTCCTGAGGTATTCTAGTTCAGGAGGCCTCTTTCCTTTCTTTTTCTTTTCTTTGAGAAAGACTCCAGTGGTGTAGCTCAGACCAGCCTACAAGTAACCACATAGTCTAGGCTAACCTCAAACTCCTAACCCTCCTGCTTTATCGCCCAAGAGCTGTGAGTCCCCCTTCTTTTGGGTCTTGGTCTTAAGTTGTTTCACATTTAAACCTCTTCATTCTTTAACGTTGCTGTGTCAACTTTCAATATCTTTTTTCATTTATACAGTAACTCAGCTCTCTTACCTTTTTATGTTTGATCCCAATATTCCTCACATTCTCTCCTTGCCAAATTTTCTGTTGTTATGTGTTATTTATTTTAATGTGTTCTGATTAAGAAACCAGATGAACCCCTAATGTGGAATGCTGACACTAACTTGAGTCATGCTCTGATACCTGCATCATCAAACTTGCAGAACCTAAGTGGATAGAGGCTCCCATTTTTGGGCATCCCAGCATTCACCCTGCGCAACCATCAAAGCAACAGCCTAAGAACCAGGCAGGGAATTTCTCAAATGCTCCAAATAGCTGCACATCACTGCAGATTATGACTGCTTGGATTTAGGGAACATTTTTTTGGCTGGGAAAACATTCCAATGGGATAGATTAATCTATGTAAACCACATAGCTCAGCTGAAATTGCTGTTCGGCATTCTAAATTGCCAGCTCCGTCTCCTTTCTGCACAAAAATGCACATTTCTTCCTATAATAAAGATATTTTATAATAGCAATAAGGCAACTCCAGGGTATGTGGTTATCGCGAGATAATCATACCCTAGAGGGATTCTAGACACTTGGCTGTGCCTCATAACAGCCCATGTGTGTGTTTATCTCATGATAACCACACACGCTTTTGTGTCTTATTGCCTAATTATCCTCTTCTAATGCAAAATACTAATTTTTTTGTCTGAAACAATATGTGCAAGGATGCACTGCTAACAATCACAAGGGGACATTGACAAACAATGCTGCCCCTCTCCAGATCTATTTCTCAGGGGAAAAAAAATTGATACACAAGACACAACTTCTCAGAGTGATCTGTGAAAACTCATCCATCTCGGAGCAAGCTGCTCCCGAAAATGACTACACAGGCTGTCTGGTGAACACTCCCATAGGATTGGACCCAGCATCAATTCATGTATGGGAAAGGGACCTAAGAGGCTCCACCCTTCATAGGATCTACTGACAGTTAGGGGTCGTCAGGGGAAGAGGTGTCATTTCAGTAGCGCTGTAACCATTAATACATCACCTTTGCTCTAGAAAATATGCCCCACCTTTACTGAGACAAGAAACTAAACTCATAGCTCACACAGCAAAGGACAACATAAAAGTGGGAGGGGGCTTCCTGGGAAGAAAGGCTCCAGGAGGAGAGGTAGGGAACAGGAATGGGGAACAGGGGAATGGGTGACTGAAATGCACTGGCCAGACATGTCAACTGTCAACAAATAGAGGTATATTTAAAATAGCCCCCAAAGGCTGTGAAGAGCCTCTGTGTTCCCTATAAACATGGCAAGATAAATTATTCAGACATTGTCACCTCATCATTATAAGATTCTTAATTGTAATTGAAAACTAAAATTAGCAGTAATTTCAAGGCTTAAAATTAATTTTTAAAAAAACCACCAAATATAGGAATATGTACTTAATGGAGAGGCTTATTTTGATTTATGCAGTTAACTAACTTTCAAAAGAGTGTATGTGGCCTAGTCTCTGCTCTGTATACATTTCAACTGTTAATCAATTAAAGTAAAAAAAATGTGCTAAATTTTGGGTTTCCTACTGATATAATTCATGTAAATCCTGAGTCATTTTGTTAATTTTTACAAATTTGAAATATTGCTTACATAACTATTTCAATGCTACATAGCAACATCTATAATTTTCTCATTGCATAATTTTATACATTATGATGAAGAGTGATTATATGTATTGATTTTCTAACAATCTGATCTCAGGAACATAGGTTTTTTTGAGTTTTATTTTTCAATATTCATTTGTAAGGCTTTAATCATAGTTAGGAATCAACCGAGGCAGTTGAGAATGGACTTGGATTTCATTGTTTCTGTTGACTTTAAAGACTATAGAATGCCTTAAAAAAATAATCTATACTCCAGCACTTTTCTGAGAAGCCATTGATATATTCTTAAGGTGAGTGTGCATGTATGTATGTATGCGTTTGTATATATGTGATCTAACCGGTCATCTTCATGGCTTATAAAAGAAAGCTGTTCTCTAAATTATAAAACTGAAAATTTGCTGGCCTGTGCCCCCCTCAAACACCTGCATTTTGTAAGAACTCTTGCAGAGCTTATTTCTTCAGACCACAACCATGACTCTAAAGGCCAAGTCTTATATTTTCTTAACCTTACAAACTCAGTTACCTTTTCCTGGATTCTGACTTCAGAAATCCCACCGGGTCAAACTTGCCTGAATTCTACGAGCCTGCTCTTTCTGAGATGTCTGGCCATGTGCTGCAAGCCAAGCCGCTGTTCTGTCCCCAGTGGCTTCTTCCAGGGGTGCATTCTTGAACTTTGATTTGAGGGATGGATTATCCATCTGCATTTGCTGACAGAGACAGCACTACATCTCAAGGCATAAGTGGCAGCTGGGTGCGGCAATAATTATCAGTAACCGGAGGGCAGCATAAGATTGTTGTTAAGGACTAGAGGGTGAAGAGAAGCATTCTAAATATCGGCACAGCATCCACTGAAGAAAACCGCAATGTTTACCTTGAATTATTTGCTAGCAGGTAACTCATGGGAAATACAATTTTCATGCTTTTAGAAAGGGATATGTTTGCTTAGAATCGAAGGACTCAGAAATCATTTGTTTCTAATCATTTCTTTATACAATCAACAAAATATGATCATACCATCTATTCTGTTTACTTGTCTTTTCCAAAAAGCAAGGAAACATCTTTTAAATCAATACAAAAAAATCTCTTTCAGACATGATGTTAACCTGAAGTTAAACTCACTTACCTAAAGCAGACCCTCTTAGACAAATGATGTGGGTTATTCTAACCCTTTCCCACGGTGTCCCTGCATTTGGGGAATGCGAGAGCACACTGACTAGTTGACATTATTGTGACATTTCAAAATTCTGAGTGTCCTGAGTATTCTTTTGACATTGTAAAGAAGCTTAAAATTTGTAGTTTAAGAAGCTTGTCTCGTAGACATTAATCAGAGATTGTGCAAAAGACTGTACTACTACAGTTAGATCATAGGGACACAGTCACAGAGGAACACGGCTGAAGTCACAGTTAGATCATAGGGGCACAGTCACAGACGAACACAGCTGACGTCACAGACAAGAAAAGGAAGCAACCACAGAAGCAACAAACACTTAATGAAGGAACTGTGAGCTGAAGGGAGAGGACCAGTGGCAAGACGCAGACAGGCAGTTGTTGCCCGGGGCTAAATCCGAAAGTTCAGCCTGAGCTAAAGACACCATGCTTCAGGACAAGACTTTTCTTAAAACTAATCCAATTTAACAAGAAAGTAAGGCAGCACAATAAGTCAAAACAACATTTTGGAAACAGGAAGTATAATTTAAAATAACGGGGGATAAGTAAATAAAGAGAATGAAATTTGAGAGAAAACGTAAAACTGAGGCGGGGAAAATGGCTCAGGAGAGGAAGTGCTGGCTTTATAAGACTGAGGGCCTGAGTGAGGACTCCCAGAACCCAGGTAAAGCCAAGTGTGTAATCTACTGCTGTGGAGAGGTGGGAAGTCAAGACAAGAGAATTTCTAGAACTCATAGAATGCTCAGCCTGGCATACATAGCAGGGAATAGCAGGAAGCCCTGCCTCAATCAAGGAGGAAGGCACGGACAGACACACCAAGCTTGTCCTCTTACCTTCACACACATGGATCCTGTTTATATTTACACACATCAACAGATACACACACACACAAATGAAAAAGGAAGAAAATATTTCAACTAAACAATACCAAGAACTTGTGTAACGCAACTTTTCAGATGGGATGAAAGTGAAAGGTGGCCCCTGAGCTGAGTTTTTATGAGAGAATAACTAAAATTATAACATATGCATTCAATATAAGAAACAAGCGTTACCAACAAAATCAGGATCGTAGAAACTGAGTCTAAGTGGCTAATTCTAAACACACAAATTTTACCACTAAAAATTAAAAATTCATAAAAGAACAATAGAGTTAATGTTGCAGTTAAGCCTAATGTAAGAGAAAGGTAAGGAATAAAAATAAATCAATGGAAAAAAATCTATTTATAAACAACAAGATTCTCTGAAAAAGAACTGAGTAAAAATGATTAAAGATGAGAAAACTTTAAAACACAGAAAATATACATAAGAAATTTTAGAAAATGGATAATACCTCTATGTAGCCTATGTTAAATTCAACTCAGAACACTTTATGTATATATTAATGGCTATATTTGAAAATATAGAAAAAGACATTTGTAGAGACTATAGCATTATAAATGACATTGTAAGCATGTATTATGTTCTTATTGAAGGATTGCATTTGAAAATCAGGGCCAGGTGGTTTTGCCAATAAAATTTCTACCAATTATTCAGGAAACACACCATTTCACTCTTCAGTGAGCTCTGCCAGAAGGCATAAAAGGAGGGGCTGCAGCTCAGAAGAGTCTACTGTGAACTCAAATTAGAAAAGCAGTGTAAGGTTCAGAAACCTCCAATCTATTTCATTCATAAATTTCTTTGCATAACCACTCAAAGACAGAAAATCTACATGCTCAAAAACGTGTACAAATACAATTATTTTTATTGGAGGAATCAAAAGTAACTTAATGCTAGGATATAGACAAACACACAGACATGCACACACACACACACACATACTCACACACATCACTGTACAGGTGACTTGATTTATTTTCTCAATAAATTAAGAAAACACATTTGATAAAATCTAATGTAATTTAATTATATGCAAATTAAGACTCGGTGGGAAGAGTCTTCCACCGATAAAATACACATATGTACTCAATCCCCCGGCTCAGCATCCAGCCTTCTTAGAGCACTTCTACCAACACAAGTGGTTGCTGTGACTTTGGGTCACATATAACAAAAGGGACAGTGTTTGAAAAAAGAGAAGCATAGCTGTTGCTATTTATTGATAAAGTATTTCTCACTCTGTCCAATTACACATAATGTAAACTAATAATATGCCTAGGTGTAAAAGCCAACATGTTCTACATATGAGAAAAAAATATACACTATTTACTGGAGTCCAGCTTAGGATCTCACTATGTCATTCCTCTGTATATAGTCAAGAGTCCTGTGTATACAGCCAAGAGTCTAATAGCAGCCACACCTGCATATCTGTGTTTATCATGGTATTATGATAGTCGCATCATGGAATCAGCCTAGCCTCCTATGAAGAGGTGAAAGGATAAAGAAAACGGGGCATATGTACCTAATGGCATATCACTCCACCATTAAGAAGAACAAAAGCATATCATTATCAGGGAAACGGGCAGAATCAGAGATCATTATGTCAGGCAAAATGAGGAGTATTTGAAGAATGAACTAATACAGATAAAATATCTGGGCTACAGAGTCCATATATGCCATCTTGTTGCTCCTCACCCTGTAGCAGAGCGAATATGGGTCCTTGATTATAACCCAACAATATGTGTTTCCTGGCTCTTCTGGGCTTTTTTCACCTACAGGACAAATGCCCTTCTTTAAGGCATTATAAAGATAATTTCTGTCCAAACACTAGACTTAGTTATGACTTAGAGACTGTCTTCCTGAGAATGAGATTCCATCCTTCCCTTCTGGTTTTAACTCATTTGTGTCTTTGAAAGCATTGTTGTCAGCAGCATGCAGCATCACTGAGTCAGGCTTGAATGTAACTAAAAGCAAGCACTGGTCCATTTTCCTGATGAGTACTGCTATAGACTATCTTACTGCTATAGACCATCTTACTGACTGCTATAGACTGTCTTACTGAACTTGGCCTTGTGCCTTGGATGCCCAGTGGTGTGGTGTTCTGATCCTTTCTTGTATCTAATATGCTAAGTGTTATATTCTTAACCCTCATTTGCTGCTTTAGTTTCTCTACAGAGGAAAGAAGAGGAGAGCTTGGCCAGAAAGGTTTGGTCCACTCTTGAGTGAACCATGAAGCTTTATAGAGGAGGCCAGACTCATAGTGAGAAAATAATGCTGGCACTAATCCACTTAGAATTTCACAGCCTCTCTACTTCCCTACCTACAATGTGGATTGGTTTAACACCCTTTGTTGGGGTTATTTGGCCATTCCCTTCAAATGCTAATGACCAGCTAAGTCTAACACCCTTTATTGGTGTTATTCTGACAGACCCTTCAATAGTGAATGAATAGCTTGCTTTGTTTCCATAGACCAGAGAGCCAAATAACTTGGGGGCCTAGAAGCAAATTATTTCTGTGATATAGTCCCACCCTGAATGATGAATTGGGCTGTATGGTGGCTGCTTCACTGAAGACTTGGATTTCCCTACCCATCACACACCAGGCCAAAAAGGAGCTAAACCATTTTCTCCTCATTATCACCTCATTAAGCTCCCCAAGCCAGTGCAGGCTGGGGTAGAGGCCTGCTACAGGTAGCTTAATGAGTTTCTTATTTATAGGCCCAGTGCTGTTATGCAAAAACTTGTTATTCCCAGGCCTGGAGTATGGTATTTTCTAAAGGGAGTTAAGTAATATAATTATCAAGCATCTTGCTATGGGCCTCACGCTGCTACATGGCCCCTGGATCTAACTACATTTGTTAGATATACAGATTTGATATTGTGTCACGATATTTACTTAAATTTTTTTGTTTTTCTTTTTGCAACCAAGAGTAGATTCGGCCCCAGATGTGGGAGATGCAGATGCCTGGCAACTCCACACCAACTCTTCATCCATTACTGTATGGAGGACTCTACAGATCCCTCTCCTTTGCACTGCAGAGGAACAGAGCCTCTCCAACTGTTCTCTAGATTTTTTTTTCCTGCTTTATGTGTGACTCAGTAGACACATCTAAGAGGATCTCATATTTACACCCTACAAGAAGATATGATATGTTGTTATAATTCATATAAAATATAAAGAACAAATCATTGCTCCTTAGCTTCAGTTTTTACAAAATATGGTAACTGTCACAGCTTAAAAGTTTTATTTAACCAGAACTCTGCCAAGCATTGAACAAGGTAGTGATGGGATATAAAGAGAAAGACAAAAGCACTGGTCCTCTTCATATATTCAAAGAAATTTATCATCCTGCAAAATCTAACAGTCAGAACTTTGAAGAATAAGGAGATACCTATGTTTAATTCAATCAAATAAAAATATAAATGCTTGGTGGTTTATGATGAAAGAGCAACAAGAAAATCAACCAGATTGAAAATGGAAAAAAAAAACTGCCTTATTTCCTAAGCTCATGACTAATTTAAGAGCATGTTGTTAGGTCAGACCCTTGAGGGAGCTGTGCTGTCCTCTGTGATGTGAAGGATACTGGTATGGAAACACAGGATGGGTCGTGGCTCGTCAACTTGTCTTTCATCTGATCAGCAACATTAGGGAGGCACATAAAACTGTACAATACTGTACAGAAAATAGCTCGTTAATGATGTCAAAGACAATGCTTCCAAAATGTGCTAGTCAGACGTTCTGATTTAAAGACTAGAAGAAAGCTCAGTAGAATTAGAATTGGGGCTCAGACTTACTACAAGGGGCACATTTCATAAGAGGCATAGCCACCATGCTTGTATGTCGAGCAAACTTAGCTTTGGCAGAAGCCGCAAAGACAGAGAATATTCTTAAAGTTGACTTCTCAGTACCGGGTACCTAGCTTCTTTTAGATTCTGTTTGTTCAGTGATTAGCTGACATATGGAGAAAGACATAATTAAACCTTTCCCTGCTCCATGCATGAAACATGTGATCCTGGTAAGAAGCAGGAGGGCAGGTGTACCTCTTCTGTTGCATTCTGATTTGTTGTGATTCACATGTAGTGTGCCTTTTACACACTGAAGTCTAGGAATCCTATGTGAAGTGAGACAAGTCTATCGCCACCATTTTCCTAGTATGCTGTGGCCATCCTGTGTGCCTTTTCCACATTTTGGAAAGCATACACTTATTTCATACTTTTATTGCTGTACTATTAAGATAATCTGAAATAAACAATATCAGATATTACAGTTTTCATTGTTTTGAATCACAAAACTACTCACAGGAGGCAGCACATCTCTTGTGTTCTGACTCATTCCTCTGGCCTCCCTTTTCCTTGAGACTCAGTAAAGGCTGCAATTAGGTCAATGAATAATTTCCAATGGCCTCTAAGCATTCCAGAGAAATAAAAAAATCATGCATCTCTCACTTTACATTACAAAAGAGACATTATCAAGTTTAAGGAAGAAAGTATATTGACAACCAAGATAGAAGAAAAACTATGCTTCTGGATCCAAAACTTTATCCAATTTTCCGTGTAAAGGAGGAACTATAAAGGGAAAGTGGAACAGCCTCACTGCTGTTGCAGAGAAAACTTTACAAATGGAGGTTGATAGTAGACAATAATCCTTAAGCCAGAACACAATCCAGAGCAAGGGCCTAACTCTCTTTGATTACATGATTAAGCTTCAGAAGAAAAGTTGCAATCTAGAAGTGAGTTCATGAAGTTCAAAGCAAGAAGCTGGCTCTCTAGCATAAATGTGCGTGATGAAACAGCAAGTGTTGATGTAGAGGCCAGAGTCAGTCATTCAGAAAGTCTAGCCAGGAGCACTGATGAACATGATAACACTAAACAGATTGTTTAGTGTGGGAAAACAGTCTTGTATTGGAGAAAGGTGCTGTTTTAGTTCTTAGTGGCTATGAAAAAACACCATGACCACAGCAACCCTTACAAAGGAAAACATTTAATTGGGCCTGGCTTACAGTTTCAAAAGTTTAGTCCATTATCATGGTGGGAAGTATGGTAGCATGCAAGCCTACATGGCACTGTAGAAGGTAGCTGAGAGTTACACCTCCAGATTGGCAGGCAGAAGAGAGGGGGGGAGGGAGGGAAGGAGAGAGAGATACTGGGCTTGGCTTGAGCATTTGAAACTCCAAACCTACCCCCAGTGACAAACTTCCTCCAACAAGGCCACACCTAATACACCCTGTCAAGTACCACAGTGCCCTAATGATCAAGCATTCAAATCTCTAAGCCTATGAGGGTCATTCCTTTTCAAACCACCACAGGTGCCTTCCAGGATTTTTGCAGCTCCTTAAGAGCTTTTAGAGACAGGCTTATAGGCTATGGCTCTGAGTTGAAACTCATACTCATTTACCACTCAAACAATCCCATGGCCCTAAAGGATGCTGATCAATGAACTTTTCCTGTGATCTATAGTGAATAGCAAAGCTTATGTGACAGTCCATCTAATTTTAACATGACTCGCTAAATATGCCAAGTTCCCTGTTGAGACCTACTGCTCCAAAAAACTTAGATTTATTTCTAAATATTATTTTTCACTGATAAGGCACTAGGCCACCCAAGAACATAGACGGAGATGTTCGAAAAAAATACTTCTCTTATACCTCCTAATACAATGTCCATCTTCAGTCCATTGATCATAGATTAATTTTAACATTCAGTGATTAATATTTGAGATGCATATTTTGTAAGATCATAGTTGACATGGGTAGCAACTGCTTTGATGGATCCAGACAAAATAATAGAAAATCTGGAAATGAATCATTGTTCTACATACTTTTAAAAGACTCCTTGATTCATAGGAATGACGGAAATTATGAACATTAACAGTAATTTAAAATAAATGGGCGCTCAGCCTCATAGATGATTTGATGGGTTCACTTTTTGATGAATTCAATGACGAATTAACTCCTAATAAGATAGAAATAGCAAAGGAACTAGAATTAAAAGTGAAGCCTGAGACTCTGGCTGTTTTGCTATGATCTCTTTTCAGAATTTCAGCTAATGAGGAGCTGCTTTATAAACTGGAGAAGTGGATCCTGAGGATGCCATCTACTTCTGGACAACACGCCATAAACACAAGCTAGACGACAACAGAATCTGTAATATTGCACAGATTTAGCTGAGGACGTAGTGGCAGAATTTGAGATGGTTGACTACAACTGGAAAGAATGAGCTGCTGCTATTCTGCAGAGTCAAGTTCTACACAGAAGTCACTCAGGAAAGGAGGCTCAGTTGATGATGTAAACTCTGTGGCCCTCTTCTTTTTTTTTTTTTTTTAAAAAAGTAATTTATTATCTCTCTCTTTGTGTGTGTATGTGAGAGAGAAAGACAGAGAAAAAAGAGAGTATCAGATAAATTAGAGAGAAAAGGAAAGAGAGAAAGAGGGAGACAGGGGGGGAGAGAGAGAGTATTTTCGGATTTTCTGTGCTTTATATACACTCCTGGGAGTTGTTATATTGTAATACTACTGAACTAAGGCAGTGCCTCTGGGGAAGGCCTGAAGATATAAAAGAAGAAAAGGATATTGGAATGAGGAAACACATTGGAGGGGCTGAAGAGATGATTCAGCAGCTAAGAGCATATACTGCTCTTGAGGAGCTGAGCTCAGGTTCACAAGACCCATGTCTGGGGGCTCACAGCCTTCTGAAATTCCAGCTCTGGATATCTGATGTTCTCTTCTGGCCTCGAAGGGTACTGCACTTATGTGCAGAAACCTACACACATATACACATATGTACACATAATTAAAATTAAAGAAGGAAATTTTAAAATATTGGAGAAAGAGGAGCAGGTGAAGCTGCTGAGACGTCAGGAAAGTCAGCTAAAGGTTTCAGGCTTCCCTGCCCAGCTAGGGTCAGGCACGTACGATATAATAATAAGATGGCTAAAAAAAAAAAAAAAAAAAAAAAAAACAGTAATGGATAGACTGCCATTGTAAGGGTCTTTTCAGTAGTTCAAGGTAAATTGAAATATGTGACTTTTCTGGGAAAATTATTTTAGTCTGCAGTCAGAGTAGTTTGATTGTAAAAGGTTTGCTTAATTAAGGAGTAATAGGTTCTGAACCTGATGAAACAGAGGATTGGCAGCACCACTGAAAAATCTAGATTTTTAAATTTTGGAATTTGTGGTTGGAAAATGATAGTTTACTTTTGAAATATTTTGTTAGAGCTTGAAGCATCTTTTCAAAACAACTTTGGAACTTATTATATAGATCATACTTAATACATATTATATATAATTTTAGGCCAAACTGGACTATAATTTTCATCAGCGAGAATTAGAATATTACATAAAGAAATTGAAGAGCAGAAAAATTCATTACACACATCATATGTGGGGAAGGAGGGCAGAACTAGAGGAATCAAAGTTGTAACTTGTGAAAGCAAAAGGAGATTAATTTCACAACCCTTCTCTAAGGAAACCAGTGGTAAATCTACAAAAATCAAACTCGGTCACTGAGAACAATCACTAGATGTGGCTACAAATGTTCAAATGTGAACAATAGTATTATTCTATAAGAAAATAATGAAGTAGCATCAGAAGAAAATTACTACTGTATTAATTTCAAGGCATCAAACTTCCTTATTAACTTAGCAGTTAATTGTCAGCTCATTTTGAAGGAAAAAATATGTCTTTTAAGGTGAGCTTTCCTTCTTCGCATCTATTAACAAGACTTCAAAACCTGTGTAATGCTGAAAGCAAGTTTTCCAAGCCTTAATTTTTTTCATTCAATAACTGACATTATATATCACATTACTTAATTACACTTAAAGTCAGCTATATTAATATTCTAAAAATAAATGCAGTTGACATAACTGAAATGGTCCCTATTTTGATTTTAAGGACATCACAAAGTCATATTGTATAAATATCTATGCTCATACTTGAACCTTGAAGTGTTAAACTTGGTTATTTCTAGGCAATGTCTAAAAACATGGATCTCACACATCACAGCCTCTTGGAAACATCTGGACTTCAAAGAAACCATGGCATAATGAATAATCTTGCAAGACCAAAAGCAACCACATTCCCATTGTAGCAACATGTCTTTCTTAGAAATGTCTGATTTCACTGTAACTACTCACCAAAATAGATAAATGAGCAGCCTTATTTTTACTGTATCAAGGCAATCTTTGCATACTTTTTGGGAATGGTCAGGTCAAAATTCTCTCTAAAGATTCAAAAGCCTGCTCTATCCAGAGACAGGCTCTCAGGGGGAATCTGAAGGACTGAGAAAAGCAACAGCACTTAAGGGTCATGAAGGTGTAGGCATTTATTAGTGGAATTTACAACATAGAATGGTGTGTTCTTTTTGCCTGTGGTTCACAAGAAATTATCTTTTTATGTCTTCCTGGTCTCTCTCTATAAAATTGGAATGTCCTTGCATGTTAGCCAGTCAATGAGACATATTAATATAGAACAGAGGTGAGCATCTATGACAAAAGATCAAACATCAAACACATGATCATTTTAATGTGATTATGAGATAACATGTCTTTTAAATACTTTAGTATTTGTCACAAAAATTTTACTTGTGTGAACCCAAAGAAAAACATATATAGACCCTCCTGGAAACTGGAAACAAACAAGATAGCCGGGCAAAAGTTGGGAGCACGAGGGGGGGGTGGGGTTGGGAGATGGGGAGAGGAGGAAGGAGAAGGAAGAAGGGAAGGACAGGGGAGAGTTTGAGGGAGAGGGAGGGGGAGATGGAGGAAGGGCAGATATTGGAGCAGGGAAGAACATATCTACATTAAGGGAGCCATTTTAGGGTTGGCAAGAGACATGGCTCTAGAGGGGATCCCTGGTGTCCACGGGGATGTCCCCAGCTAGGTTCTTGAGCAGTAGAGGAGAGGGTGCCTGAATTGGCCCTGTCCCATAGTCACACTGATAAATATATTGAATATCACCATAGAAATTTCGTCCGATGGATGGAGATAGAGACAGAGACCCACATTCACATCAGAGCAATGGACTGAGCTCCCAAGGTCCAGTTGAAGAGCAGAAGAAGTGAGAAGATGAGCAAGGAAGTCAGGACCAAGAGGGGTTGGTCCACCCACTGAGACAGTGTGCCTAATCTAATGGGAGTTCACCAAATCCAGCTGGACCAGGACTGAACGAGCATGTGATCAAACCGGACTCTCTAAATGTGGCTGCCAATGGGGACGGACTGAGAAGCCATTGATAATGGCACTGGGACCTGTCTCTTCTGCATGTATTGGCTTTTTGGGACCCTAGTTTGCTTGGATGCACACCTTCCTAGGCCTGGATGGAGGGGGGAGGGCCTTGGACTTCCCATAGTCCAAAGATGGAAGGGGAGGGAGGAGGGTTAGTGGAGGAGCGGAAGGGGAATGGGAGAAGGGGAGGAAGTGTCAATTTTTGAATAGAAAAATAAAAATTAAGGGAAAAAATTTTTGACTTGTGATTCTGCAGAGCATTTCTCCTGCCAGCAGCATGCACTGAAGTCATGGGTCCATGCGATGTGGGAAGCATGCGATCTGACCTCCAGTTCCACATGAGTTAGACCATTTTCTCATGGTGGCCAGACAGAGGTCAGAGCAAAGGGCAGATTCAGCACATTTCTAAAAGCCAACACTACAGTCTTCCTTTCGAATTGAATCAGAACCTGGTGAAAAGAAGTTTACAAGGCATAAATTTGAGGATAACATAGACACAGGGCAGTAGATGTGTGAGGGGACTTCTCATGGCAGGCCTGATGTGGTCTGGGCTACAGATAAGCCCAACACGGTGGCTTGGCTGGACTTAAGAGATTCCAAAACCACTCCCACTACACAGAGCTCACAGGATCCTAAGGGAATGCTTGGCCGCTAAATTCTACATCTAATTAGAAAATCAAGAGGTAACCCCTGACATAACTATCTAGAAAGATTGTTCCAAAACAAACAAAAAGATGTGACTAGGGAATAGTTCCTGAATCCTGACTTCTTTATCAATGTGAGCATGTGCGTGCATGGGTGTGTGTTCTGAGTTTTGTACCATGGTGTGTGCCTACTCATGTGTGTGAACGCTAGCCTGAGTATTCCTGTGTGGCAGCCATGGATAGACATCAAGTATTTTCCTTTATCCCTCTTTAGCTTATGCTTTGAGTCAGGATCTGTCAGTGAACATAGAATTCACCATTTCACCTAGTCTAGCTGGGGATCCTCCTGCCTATACCTCTCCAGGATTGGCATTAAAACACACCCTGTCCTGCCCCACTTTTTACTTGGGCTCTGGGATTCAAACTCAAGCTCTGACTTGGCAAATAACCATTGAGTCATCTCCCGATCCCCTGTAAATGGTGGTTTTTTATCTTTGTACGTATCTTTCAAAAACCAGTGACATCCCCTGCAGGACAGTTCTCAGCTTGGGAAGAACATGATATGTATCAGGCAACTTTGGTTTGAGTTAATGAGAGATTCACAGAATGATGTGTGAGATTCATAGAATGAAGAGATGGATGATGAGTGGAGTTTGTTCATTTTTAAGATGAGATGTAAAGACTAGATCACAGCACCATGTAAAATTACTGGAAAGCTTTGTGAGGGTGGAGCTAAGATGCGTGGTCTGCTTCAGTTAGCTGAAATGTGAGTGAAGGTGCTATGTGCCCCTTCTCCTCAGAAATGTTAAGGTTCACTGTGGGTCTTATCTTGGTCTCTTTTCCTGCTTCTCATCCATGTGGAAGAATGTATTAAGCCCTCAAAAAGTCTATTGTGTATATGGCTTGAGCAAGGAATGGATTTAGTTGTTCTCAGGACCCTGTCATTTTAGAATTGTTGTTTGGATGAGTGCACACACATATACCTACACATTGTAAGTGTGAGCAGAACAATCAAGATTGTCTTTATTTACATGATGAAGTGATTTACTTTCATAACCATACACATGATGGATTTAAAAGGATGGAATGGATATGAGTCTATATTCTTTCTACATTTAAAGTAGAGATGAAATAGTCCTTCTTTTATAAAATGAACTTCATTTTGTTATGGATTTTATCCCATGATAATGAATTTAACAAATATAAGAGATTGCATAGGTATCCTCATCATTTACCATGCAACTTCTGAGTAATAATCATCTCTCTTATCTGCTAAAGCATCCTTCTTCTCCCTGTCCTCTGCATCTGATTCAACATAGCTGAGGATGACTTGAATTTCCTAACCTCCTGCTTCAAATCTCCAAAGTCTGGGACTATAGGAATGTACCACCCTGCCTGACTACAATTCCGACATTATAATGTAAAAATCTGGATCAAGTTTGAGGAACCTATGGAAACCCAAATATGATAGACTCAGTCACACTTTAGAAATCATCTATGAATAATAGAAATATTCTATGGAAAATTTTGTGAATAATGAACTGACACAATTGATATGTGCAGCAAAGTTGAAGCTACCGTTAGCAACCTAACTCATCTCCAGCCATATTACAGTGAACATTTTTCCAAATATTTTTTCCAAATATACTAAGTATTATTAACTGTGGTCTATAAAACACACATAATCAAAAGGTTTTATTCAAACACAAATGTTCCAGGACTCAGGCTGTTTGAAAATGGTTCTAGACTAGAAGACTCAATTTTTAGAAAAAAAGCGAGGAGAATATCAAGAACAGACATAGAAGACCATTAGGGAAGGAGAACATGGATGGATGGGAAAGAACAGAGAGAGGGGAAGACTTGGGAGGGCAGATCTTGGCATTTACCAGTTGAAAATTACAACATCTCCCTGGAGCTCTGTTCTGCCTTTTCACAGCCAATTCTTTGTTTTATTTTTTTTTCTTTTGAATGTCTTTCCAGCAAAGTTAACAACAACAAAAACTAGGAAATGGTCTCCGATGTACTAAACAGCTGTCTTAGAGATCAGAAGGCCTCAGCAAAGCCTCTGGGGCTGTCGAATCCCAAAGGAAGATCTTGCTTAAGTGGAGAAGTGCTTGCAGCAGAAACCTTGGAAATTTCAGGAGTGGGATTTTTTTTTATTGTCAGAACTTTCAATAAAAGTGCAGCCACAAATCCTGGAAGCATGAAATAAAAATTCCCAACAAGCTGTCTTACCTGTGTGCACGCCACTGAAGGCAAGGGCAAGCACTGCTTACATGCCAGTCAAAACTCTGACAGCTAGCCTGTGAAGTTTGACGGGCTGCCATGCGCTAGACTACCTAGGATGCTCTTAACTGAGCCATAAAAAGACAAATAAATTAGTAATTGTAGCCCTGCTGTCAATGTCCTTTCCGTGAACTTCTCAAGCTGTTGGTTAACGCTGCCCGGGTGGTTTCTCAATATAGTCTTAGTTTCCACAGAAAAGACAAATATACTTGTTATTTTTTTTCAAATCCTTTTTAAAAATTGATTTCAGGAAATTATACAGGTCCTTGCTGGTTTCTAGGATTTTATTTTTTTTTTCTGTCTCTGCTCTGCCCAGTCCCATTAGGACATCAAACCAATAAGATTAACATAATCTTTCTTAGAATTGACTGTTCTCTTTAAATAGATCCCATGATAGACATGTGTAAAAATCAATAAAAGGCTCCTCATTTGTCAAAGCTAATGACTAAACTCATTTTGAAGTTCAATAGTGGTTACTGAAGAGTGGCCACACATTATATGTCTAATCCTCTATGCCTCTCTACTTATTTTGTAGAACAGAAGCACAGAGGTCGGGAGGGGGTCTGTTGGCTAAAATACAATATGAAATCTCATCTCCATTTTAGTATTATGTATCCATTTCTCCCAAACTATGTCTATGCCTTGATCGTCCAACTTAATGTCAAAAGAAATAAAATGAAACGTATATTTACTCAAATGCATAACATACCTCTCTCTTTTCTTAGCCAATTCAATTGTCAGCTCCTTCAATTACATTCTTAACTCCTTGAGCCCGTGGAACATGTCTTAACATATTTTTAACATCTCCAGAGACACTAATAAGGCTTTTGGGGCACAGGTGAGCAGGAGATAAAGATTTGGTTGAATTAAGCAGAATTGAATTATCCCCTATCTTGGAATGTGCCATGGCAGTTATATTAGGCTTTATGTTCACATCTAGTGCAAAGTGTAAAAGATGCAGCTGTCAAGGAGACCCCTGTCTGGTAGATGCTCTGTGCGGCAGGGTGGTTTAATCAGTGAGATGATCCTGCTACCTCCCACAAAGTCTTTTCCTGAAGCTTCAAGGGGGTGAGAATTGACAGGTTTTTGTGCAATGTCCTCCTACTTCTCAACACTCTCCGATAAAAATGCTAGAAAGAAGTTATCAGGCATACACAAAATAGAGTCTAGACTCACTAGGGTTAGATATGATATTATTATTCATAAAAATATTAACTATATATGCAGAATGGTTTATGTAACACTTAGCTTCTTCGCATACATCATCTAAATTTTAAACTCTAGGTCAGAACACTTTTAAAATATTTCTTTCGATTCACTAGAAATTCCAAATTATAGTTTACTATAATTAGCCAGCGAATCATTCTTTTCTTAGCTCCCGGGTGCAAACTACATTGCACACCCACTGGACTTGGCTGCCTCTTATAATCAATAGGTCAGATACAATTTGAAATTCCCTTGCCAATGGGCTTTAAAAACTGCTTGAGGGTTGGGGAGAAAGACAAGCGGAAGAGGGATCCACAGGGACAGTAACTGAAGTGGAGTGATTCATTCATGAGGGGCACTGGAGAACTCGGGTTCTTCATGGGAGCTTCTCAGGGGAGTGGCGGCCCTTTCTAGCACGTTGTGTCCAGGGATTGACAGAGCCACTCCTCATCCCTCCTTCTGAAGAACAGAAACGGTATCAGTGTAATTCCCCCTGGGAGCGGAAGGGAGGAAGAGTTCAAAGACTATCGAAACATTTGGGCTACAATGGGCTTGCTCATTTGAGGTCCCCCACAAAGGGAAGGGTATCCTGGCAAGTGTGTGAGCACCATAGAGTTCGCAGCTTCTGATAACTGATCTGAGTTAAGTAAGACAGGCTCCACAAGTCAAAAGATTTTTGGGTGACTCAAATAAAATGTTCAAAACCAGAACTGCCTTCTTCCAACGTAAATGTCATCAACTAAACACAGATCAAATGTCACTGCTCAGGGAAGGTGTGCAGGTATAAACTCTTAAACAGTAACTAACATACATTCTTTTGAATGAAGATAAAGGACAGACCTGAGCTTTGTTTTTTAATCTTCGAAATATTTTTAGAAGTTTTGTTTAGCACTTTGTCATGAAACTACCGGATTGGGAAACTCAAGGAAGCTGGTTAAACTTACTCTCTCACATCAGGGATATGTGGCATTTTAAAAGAGAAAATATGTTAGATTTTTGCATATATAGATATAATATTCAGAGTCTTGATTTTTGGTACTGTAAGAGGCACAATATACATATTCTGTGCTTGTTTAGAGCACAACAATCAGGATTTATAAGGAAAGATATACCTCATTTGTAGTCTGTGTACGTGTATTTTTTTTAGTTGCATTTGGCTGCAGTAGCTTTAATCAATGTCAGCCTATAACTGTCCAGTATGTGGTGATGGCAGACTGTGTGGATGCCAGACACAAAGGTCTCAGACTAATGGAGGCTCCTCCTTCGCACTTACTCCTTTGACCAGGAGTTGAAGCAAAAGGACAAAGTGTCTCTCATTCCAGATGCTGATAGTTCCACTCAAGGTGATGTGTTCAGTTTTCTGTTACTAAATGCAAGTTTGAAACCATCTTCTTCAAGTTTCCTTATGGCTAGCATGTGATTTCTAGTGTTTGTAGAATTGTGCAGCTGCCAACCTTTGTCCAAGCCTAGAGCATGTTTATCAGGCTGAAAGACCCAACTCGCCATTAGTCATACAGGCAAAGTGCTGTGTGTATTATACATCTTCTCCCGAAACACCAGGTAATTTCCAAGCCTTAGCTAAGTCAGAACATTTAATAAAAATTCCTTCATTTCACTAGAAATTATGAATTATGGCTTGTAGTTCTGCATCCTTCCATTTGCCAACCTGTTTTTGTTTGTTTGTTTGATTGATTTTGTTTTTCTGTGTTCCGGGCCATGTATTGTAACAGGTTCAGTTGTGCCCGTTGAACTTCCTCATTATGGGTCTAAGATATGGTAACCAATGATCAACTTTCTGCTTCTATCAGATTTGCTTCTCTGGAGAATCAGAATAAACAAATGATGACACACACGTATTTGAGAGCCATCTTTTCTGGAGCTCCATATCTGGGCTTCATCTGGGTTGGGATATGTGTCAAGAGTTGTATTTTCTTTCCCATTTTTCACTCTGTTAAACCATGCCATCCCATTTGGCTGTTTTTCACTTTCCTAATAGATGACTATTGGAGTGTTTCTACCTATGACTTGTTACAAATGCTACGATAGTTTCATAAATGTTAGTCTGTGGAAATAGTCACTCCTTTAATTGATGTAACTAGAAGTATGAGAATATGCAGGCATTCTCTGCCTCTTGGTTTTTGGACATGCACAAATAAGCACCAAGATAGAAATCAAATCACCATTGCATTTCATTGTGTGTCTTAATTTTATGCCCATTCTGGAACTTTGGAAATGGACAAACTATTTACTTATCCATGGTAACAGTGCATTCTCATGGGGGTTTGGAAAACAGTAATGCTAAGAGAAAAGTAGACAATGGGCTTGTGATGTTTCAGAAGGCATCAAAGACTCTCTCAGGGATAGGATGAGGGGCTGTTCATGCCATATGTTGCCTGGGAAAGTGCATGTTCTTAACAAGCTGTGGCAGAAGAGGCAACTGTGATATTAACAGACCAGCACCATTGAGGTGAAATCCTCTTCTTTCACTGCGATGATAGGAATAATGTATTTCCCCAGGATTGCCACACAGAAGCTGCCAAGGGGGCCGTCTCAAGTTTCCAAAAGACCTTGGCAATAAGTGAGGGTTGTTCACATGGAGCTGGTTTTGAAGGTAGAAAAATACAGCATTAGGTGGATCAGAGTAACTGTGGCTTGGCACCTCTTGGCAGTATCAAAATCCCTGCATATAGGCTCTGAGAAGTCACTGGGGAAAGTTAAGCCTCAGTTACAGCCCAGACCCAAGGATATTGGAGAGGCCAGAACCATGGAGCATTTACCAATGGGTGAGGATTAGAGTAGCTTAGGAGGGAACTGTGTATATAACAGGTGGTAAAGCTGGGAAACTGCCCAGTCACTCTGGAACCTAGAAGATTCAGAGCTTCAGATGCTGGAAGCAGAGGTACAGCATTTACATCTACACTGTTGGATTTGGTTTTGCTTAAATGTGATTTGCCATTTGCTATACCTTGGAATTTCCTTTTGAAAAGAAGCATGTGTCTGCTTAGTTTTTAAAGGAGCTCACTTTAAAGAGACCTTGGACTTTTACTGTATTGTTAGACTGTGTTTTGCATTCTGAGATTGACAAGAGACTTTGGGAGAGGGGGACAAAACATTACGGTCTAAAAGTGACAGGGTTGCATGCCAAGATGCTAAGAGCGTAGACTGTGATGATTCATTTTAAATGTTAACTTACTACAACCTAGAATCATCGAAGAAGAAAGTATCAATGATGGATTAATTATCTAGATTGGCTTGGCTGTGGTCAGGTCCATAGAGGACTGTCTTGATTGTTAATTGATGTAGGAAACCACAGTCCATTGTGGGTGGCACCACTCCCTAGGATGAACTTTCAGAATTACATGGCAGATGAAAATGATCAGAAAACAAGAAGGCTGCATGGGTGAGTTCTTCCTCACACCCATTAAATACAGATGTGAAGTGACCTGGTACTTGGACTCCTTCCTCGACCTCCCTGACATGAGAGATTACAACCAGGATTTGAAAGTCAACTAGATTCTTTCTTCACTAAGTTTTTAGAGTTTGGGGTTTTATCATAGCCACAGAAATGAAGCCAGAACAAGAGCTTCTTTTTTGCCCATGGGGGTATATCACATTGTGCATTTAATGGAACTACTTTTGAGTTACTTAGAAAACAGTTGGGAATAGTCATACTTTCCTTCAGGGCTTTATGTGCCAGTTGAGATTCTACAAAGAATCTCAGTAAAAAAGAGACTTTTCCATCTTTGTTAGGGTGGCAGATAGCTTGAGCTGTTTCTTACTACCACTCAAAGTTTATTCAGGGATCTGTTCTTCTAATGACAGGTATTGCCCTTGAAAAATATGACCCTTCCTGCCAGTATATTCCTGCCCTTATTTATAATTTTCTATCCATGTACATATGAGCAATATAAGCAAGGTAAAATTTGAAAATTTTGCTGGAAAATTATAGATAAACTTCAGTGAGGAAGTAGACAGACTTGGCTGCATCCTGTAACAAGGAGCCACGTAGATGAAGCTGATGATGTGGACACCAAGACAGAGTTGTTACACAACTGTCCTGAGCCAGGCTTTTCTCTACAGTTCACATCACAGTTAGAGAAGTCAGAAAATTCCTTTTAATATGCAAGCCGCTTATTGTGTGGGTTTGGATATTATTTTTTATTCCATAAAGCAAAGTCTCCTAACCAACATATTCTTGAAGTAAACCTTCAGGTCACACAAGGTTGTAAGAGACCGAAGTCTTAGCGACTTTTCAAAATTAGAAGAAATCATAGCCCATGGAATTGTCTGAAGTCTTTCTCAGTACACCCTGAGATGCAAAGAGCAGAAAGTTCCCAGCTGATAGTTTACATTCAATTCTTTTCCATGGTGTTACCTATTAATATATAATGGACAATGTAAAACTAGATGTTTTTTGATATGTCTCTTTCATTTCCTGGGGAGATGTGTACGCTCAACTAGGATAGTATTAGGGAACTTCTAACTGGAAAAAAATATCAGAATGTGTCATAAAGATAAGATGAGACTTATATTTGTTTCCCTAAATGAATCTCCTATATCTCTGCCCATGCAGGAACTATAAGTACTTAACTACAACAGCATTTAACACAGTCCATATCTTTTGCTGTTTCCTTCAGATGCGCTCAGGAATTTTTTGAGGACAAGAACCAGATATAACTCTTGATATATTTCAAGATGACTACTGCACCAGGATATCAACGAAATGCTTACTAATCTAAGTTTCAATTTAATTTCTTTTATGTAGGTGGGTGTTTTACATGAATGTACCACATGTATGCCTCGTACCCTTAGGACTCAGAAAAGGGCAATGGATGCAATGGGACTGAAGTTACAGATGGTTCTGAGCTGCTTTGTAGGTGTCTGGAATCTAACCCAAGTTCCTACCTAGACAATGCTCTTAACTACAGAGCTATCTCTTCAGCTCCCTAAATATGTTTTTTGACATGAGAATGCATGGTTATATTTTTCTCGTTTTAGTTTATAAGAATTAAAGTTCTTAAGTGGGACAGGATAAAAGGCTAAGTTAAAAGAGAAGCCGCAGAGAGAAGTACAAAGGAGCTCTTAGCTATCTGACCAAAGAGACAAAACCTTTGAGTTCTGACCTTGTGCAGAAACCAGAACATGTGATGCTGATACTCTGTAGAGAGAAGTATGGACAGGGAGCTTTGAATAGTTACAAGAGCCTCAAAGACCTGAAGTGTGTATTTAGGACTGGGAACGAGAGGCCCTGACAACTAGATATGGTTTATACATTCCAGAAAATGAAGGAAATTATGACATTTCACTAGATATAAAGTATTCAGGGAAAATTTTGAAACTGAAACTTGCAAGTATCAAAACTGAGAACGTACTGAGTCTAGCATCAGACTGAGAAAAGTCAAATAAGTGATGCGAGTCACTCCCATGGAAACGCTGACAAATGAAGTAAACAGCAGTTCATATAAATGTAGGATAACAGCCCAATGACAGAACAGCTTCAGAATGTGCATTCCTTTTAGGTGTGCATGGATTATTAGCTAAAGCTTACAAACTTCTGGGATATAAAACTTTTTTAATATTTCAAACAGTTGGAATTACCCAGTATATGACTTGTCATCCAAGATAATAGGAATCCCGTCGGAGCTGGAGCAGAACCTGAAACTGGGAATAGAGGGGCAGTGAAGAGCAGAAGTGAGACATAGAAATTTCTAACAGACTTCCTGTTACACTGTGAAAGTATGTTTTAACTTTTAATATGAATATTTATATATTCAGAATAAAAGTTAAAGAAAAGTTAAGACTTGCTGAACCACTTTCAAGGGAAACATGAAACACACACATGTTCTTGTGTATGTACACACAGAGAGAGCCCTTAAAACTAGGAAGGAATTAGCTGATGAGGCAGAGTTGGTAAAGACTCTCTCACTGTGTAAGCCTAGTTGCCTGAGTTCAACTCATGGTTTCAAAATAAAGCTTGAAGGAGAGTGCTGACCTCTACACAGATGTCCTCTGACCTCTACACAAATGTGGTGTGCATGTGTGCCATCACATCATTCACACACACATACATGCACACACATATGCGTACTCACACATGGATAATTTTAAATAGTAAAATTCATGCATAATTAGGAATGTCCTCCACACTCCATAGATTCGGTCACTGGGATTAACTGTGTTGGCCTCTCATCTCATGTCTCTCAACGTGACCCACTAATCAAGACCCATTTTTCAGGCTGTACTAGAGAGTTAAACTGATGCTGAATAGGATTTACTAATCATCTCATCTTTTAAGAAACACAAACACTCTCTCTGGCTTGGTAAATTTGAGAGGAGGAATGAAGGAGAGCCTGGAGGAATGACTTTGAGCAGGGTCACAGAAAGGACAGGAAGGAAAAAGCGTTGCAAGTACATTTTAATTAAAAATTAAAAACTTAAAGATAAATAGATGTGAAAAAATAAAGATGTTCTTGGAAAGTAAGAAAAGAAATTAAAATGCCATTCTTTTGGAATCTCAATTAAGAAAGATTTTCTTCTAGGTACATTCAATATATCTAGGGCTGTTCTTTGGGGATCTGAGCCTTCCCATGAAACCCACCTAACTTTGCTCCCAAAATAACAGTACAGAATGAATCATGAGGACACAACATGAAAAGGAAGCTGTAAATGAATGCCTATTATGCAAACAGAGAGAAATTGGTAAGAAAATCTTTGGGTAGAAGTGGGAAGCAGGGAACACATTTCAACTCATATCTAAATTGGGACCAAAGAATGACAGGCTATGACAAACAGATCTGATCTGTAATGTACTGCCCACAAACAAGAGCACAGAGACTCAGACACACCCAACTCCTTAAGGAATGAGGCTGCTGAGTGGCTGCTTCAAACAGAGTAGACAGGAAGAGGGAGAAGTGTTGTCCTTACACAAAAGTCACTGGCGCACATGACAGCAGAGGGGTTTCTGTAAAGGTTTTGGATTGGGGAAGACTAATTGATACAAAGGTACCTGACAGTAATCTGGTCACAGGAAGATAGCGAAGGAGAAATGGCATTTGTGTTTAATGGGTGTGTTCCAGAAAAAGGACAAGGACTCAAATCTGAGCACTAAGAATAGAGATAAGCAGAATGGGTGATGTTAGGACTAGAGCCATTTGACTTGAACTTGGCAGTTAAGTATGAGTGAGAGGAGAGAGCTGGAGATGATGCTGACCTTTATAGCATGGCATACGAGGTGGATGGGAACACTGCTGTGGAATGGGGAGTAGCAAGGAAAATGGAGATACTGTTGTACAGTGTTTAAAACCCAGGACAAGGACGAATTCTGGAAAAGAGGATACCATTGAGTGATATGCCTTTTGTACTACAAGCTGTACATTACTAAGAGACTTATAGAGAATAGTGGAGTGACATATCACAAGTAATATCCTCCCAATCTTTCATCCACTATCATGACTACAGTATCACAAGAGGTTTACATTAGGGTATGTACAGAGGTTTTTAAAGGGCTAACATGAAAATAAGATGGGGTGATCTATGGAGAAGCCATGAGATGACCAATTGGAAGCTATGGTTTATGTTAACCTGGTTGACTATGGACAGCTTAATTTCTACAACCCTTTGTTTTGTTATTTGAAAATGGTTTCCTTTCAATGGTGTCTGAGACTCAGCTGATCTACTTCCATGGGGAGCATAGTGAAAACTACAAAATGATTTCTACATGACTTGTGTCAGTTTTAATGCATCCATTAGTTTGAAATTAAAAATCATTGATTGAAGTTAATGTCCCAAATATTTGTAGGAAAATGGATTGAAACTCTATTGCAGGATTAATCACAGTGGAGGGCTTTTATTTTCCTCCTTCCTTTTATTTCAATTCCTCGGGGAAGCAAATCTTTCCCTTACCCCGATTAAATCTATGAGGCTACAAATGTAACATAACACACAATATACATTATAAAAACAGACCCTGAGACATTTGTCAGGGGCAAAATAAAAGAATCTGAAAAATGGAAGACATCAAGCGTTTTTACTTAATGCAAGATACTCCCATTATTTCTTTTCCCTTTAATAAAGTTCACACTTAGTTGCTCTCTTGAAAACCAATTGTTTCAGAAGCGCCTCTCTCTTCATCTTTAATATGGCTCTTGGCTGAAGCTCTCATTTCTATCCAGGCAGCATTATTACGTATTGTACAAAATCGAGCATTAGAGATTAATTACATGGGAAGAACATTGGATGGCTCTGGAGTCTCTTTGGGTAGTAGCGAGGGCTACCCACCGGGAAACTGAAAGCTTGGTGAATTTAATTAAAACATAGCTGTTTCATTGGATCTACTATGCAAGTAGTGACTCTGAGTTCTGTGGAACAAAAAGAATAATCCAGAGAAATACTGGAATTTAAAGGAACGAGATACTCAAAGGTAAGGGGTAGAGCATGGCAGGATGCAGAACACACTAACAGAAGCCACTGCCTCCTCCCGTTTCACCAAGTTCCTTTCCAAGCACTTGAGTCAGGGAAACTCTCAAGTGCCCCTCCCCCCATTTCCTCCTTGCTGTCTGTAGGTCTGAAAACCTGAGTGGGGTTGGTTAAAGCAGGTGCTAGTCTACACCAGGGAGATTACCTGTAATTCAGCTCCCCCAAATAACTTATGAGCCTTCTATCATTACTTCCCCAATACTGAATAAACCTGAATATGCACAAAGTCAACTTCAGCATTACAACTCCAATCAGGAGCCCAGACACAGCTTACAAAATTTGCTGTATATATCTTCAATAAATGCTAAAGTAGTTTTGATTTCTGTAGGGCCAAGTTCTTTGAAAACTTAATTATTTTTCACTCCCTTGATTCATAGTAAGTGCCCATTCAATGTCCTGAAACTGGAAACCAAACATTTTATATGATAACTTCTATAAAGACAGCAAGAGGTTTATGCACTTGAAGGTCGTGTAGAATAGCAGCAATAAAAATTACATAATTAAAAAAATCAAGTATTCGTCCCATGTTACTCTTTGCTAGATGCCATGCAGATAACTTTCCCAGTTTCACAACATACTTCAGAGATCATGCTTCTGCATTGTGGTATAGACAAAAGACATTCAGCAAGAGACATGAGCAGTTTGGGTCCTAGCTTGGTTCCTCTGGGGTTTAATCTATCTCAGTTCCTTTACCTATGAAATGATGTTGGCTGTAGGCCAAACTGATGATTAAATGAATGAGTCAATGGGAGGTCCCAACGAATGGTGCACAGTGGGAATTCAATGGTGTTTGTTTCATTTTGGTCTGGAGAAAGAGCATGGTCTCAGGATTCTCTGCCAATGATTCTCAAAAGTGGGGTTATCCTTTCTCTACTAGTGCTTAATTTATTTTACAACACAGAATTTGGTTCTATGTAGTATAAAATGTTTTTATGGAAGACAGGTTTGTTCAGTGCTATGTGAATCACAGCTGATTTTCTCTTAGTTGGTGTGTCTGGATGAGCATCTTTTTGTTCTAATTATTTTTGGCACTTATAAGAAAAATGAAGACAGTAAGAGGAAATAACATTTAGTTGATCCCCACCATGAGTTTGTTGTTTTGCCATAACTGCCTTTGCATCTTTCTGTCCTTTATGCTTGTAGTTATTATGCCAAAGTGTTGTAGATTTGTGTAGCCTATCTTTGTACTCTGTCCATGAATTTGAGATAGGGGTATCTGGGGCATGGACAGATGGCTAATGCTCAATAGAACTGTCTGCTCTTACAGAGGACTCTGATTTAATTCACAGCACCCACATGGTGGTTCAGAACCATCTATAAGTCAAGCCCCATAGGATCCAATGCCCTTTTCTGGCCTCTGTGTGCTCTGCATCTACTATGTAATGCACAGACATACAGGTAGGTAAAATACTCAAACATTTCTAATGAAGTGGGGGAGGAGTTAAAATGAGGAGGTGGAGATCTGAAAGACCCTCTTTTTATATATATATATAGCCGGGAATAGTCTAGGGACGAGATGAGGCTGTGGGCAGGGTTTAAAGGAGGGCATTAAGGTCAGCACATTCTAGTTGTTAATAATGCTGCCCACATCCTTGTCAAAAATAATAAACTGTCTCAGAATTATCCACAAGTCTTCAATCTCCATCCTGGGTATTTCATTTCCAACACTTTTCTTGATGCTATTTACTCTTTGGGGATTACTTCAAAGTTATGTTTATCTCAAAAGTCGATTGAATTTTCTGGGATTTTTGTTTTGTGTTTAGAATATCTGAGTCAACCTTGAATGTTATAATCTCTCATTAATTTGAGGCATGATGTGTTTAGGCCACAGGGAAGCTAAAGTTTGCAGCTTTTACCGAATATAAAATTAAATTTACATGGATCATCATTCTATATAACATTGTGTTTGCAGCAAAATGTGAAAGGAGATACTTCCAAAATCACATATGATAAAACTTACAATGATGCAGACAAGACAGTCACCAAATCTATAATACTACTCTGATTTTCCATTTATTTGCAGCAGTATTCAAAAATGCATAATTTAGAAGTTTAAACTGCATGATTATACTAAAAATAAGGTAATAAACAGCTAACAAATAGTAATATTACTGACAGATAAAATACAAAGTGTAAGACGAAATTTACAACCAGACTAAATGATAAAAATTATTTTAAAATTAAATTTAAGACGAATATAAAGTGTTGGGATCATTAGAACCTGTGAGCTTGGGAAAATGCTGTGTAGTAAGTCCTCCTAGCTGGCCAGCAAGACAGGGGAAGCCAAGGCTTTGTAGGTTATGAAATAAGATTAGAAGGGATTGTTGAACAATGCACAGGGCTAAGCCTTGTAACAAGTAGTAGCCTTGGAGAGAGAAGACAGAGGCAATCTTATAACAAGAATTCTAGCATATCTGACTGGATCGATGCCATCCCAGTACTGTCAAAAGGTCACTGCTTTGGGGTTTGAACTTGGGATCTTCAGCGTGGATAAATATCTGTTGAAACAAACAAAAAAATAGAAATGGGCAAAAAAATGTCCTTAGTGATCAAAGAAATGTAAACTTACTCTACTCTGAGGGTCTGATTCACCCCAGTCGGGATGACTATCATGGTGAAGCACACGACAACAAAGGCTGGTGGAGATGTGAGATAGAGGAATACTTACCCATTGCTAGTGGGGATGCAAGCTGGTGCAGACACTGTGCAACTCAGGGAGGATGATTCTACAAAAACTAAACAAAGAATGGCTATATCATCCTGCTACACCCTTCCTGGGCATACACCCAAAGGATTCCATACCCAATGAAAGAAATTCTTACACATCAAGATAGATCATTGCTCTTTTCACAATAGCAAGGCTTTGCTAGTGTGAAAATGTGGTGCCTGTACAAAATGGGAATTTTCCAGTTATAAATAAATGTGAAAATTTCAGGAAACTGAGTGGAACTGGAAATGATATTGATGAAAGTAGCTTAGGCTCACCAAAGTCAACCCTACATGATCTCTTTAATATGCAGATTCTAAATCTTAATATTTGTATAGATGACTATTAATGTCAGAGTGAGTGAAGGTAAGGGCCAGGAAATGAGAAAGAGACTCATGAGAAGGGAAGAAGGCTTTAAGAGAAAATGTGGGTAAGGGCAGAGATACATATGCTCTTAAAGTGGAAGGGGATTACTAGGGGTTGAAGGGTAAATGGGAATGGGAAAGATCAACCATTTATCTAAGAATAATGTCACAATGAAACCTGATATTTTGTAAAGTAAAGAACAAACTTAATTTCATTTAAATTTTTGAAGTGGGCTGGGGAGATTTCCAAGTGTTTAACCACTGCCACACAAGTCTGAGAAGCAGAGTTCAGATCCCTGGCACTGACATAAATGCCAGGAGGGCATGGCAGCCAGTCTGAGATTTTGGCATTCTGAAGGCAGTGACAGGGGATCCCGGAAGCAGGTTGAGTGATGCTTTCTCCATGAATAAAGTGGAAAGTGACCCAGGAAGACTCCAGAGAGAAACCTCGAGTCTCTAACTGCAAGTACACACACATGCATGTGCACCCTCACATATGCCAACAGTCATGCACACAAGCAGAAACAACACACACACATATAAACACACACAAATGCCCAGGAGCACACACATGAGAGAAAAGATGGAAAGGATACATAAAGAGAAACAAGAAAAAAAAACAAGTAAAATTCTTTCGACAAAACAAATCCCCAAATATGAAAACAGCTAATGCCACTTTAAATGCCATTATTGCTCTCTCCAATTCAGTCAACTAGCCTGGTCTGCTTCTAACACCTGCTTTTTTTTTTTTTGTCTTTTTCCATGGCCAGCAAAATGTGCCAAGCCTACTATCATGGCTTATGAATGAAATAGAGAATCATTGCCCTCTGGGAATAGTGTCAAAGTGTCTCAAGGAAATTAGTTTATAGATCTTACTGAACCTCAGATAGGATCTTTCTGATCAGTCTATTCTACACCATGTCCCAGAGTTTCTCTAATGGTCTAACTTCCATATAAGGGTGAGCTACTTAGTGACATACCCTTTCTCCCCAGAGACCCTTTACTGTCTGCTTTCTCTGTCCTTCTATGGGAGCCATCACCTTCCAGATACACTAATCACACTCAAAACCCTTGCTCATGGTCTGTTAGTAAATAATTAAATCTAATATCAAGAAAGTCAGACATGAAAAATACACCAGAGGAACGCAAGTATTCTCAGGGAGAAATAGTCCAAGGAACCATCCTGGCAAAATTTTAATATGAATATACTTAGTGCCAAAATACAGATGAAGGTCATGCATTATGAAAGAAAAGCAAGAGATAATGGAAGAACAATAGGCAGAATGAAGCAAGACTGAGAAGATAGGAAACAAATCCAAACGCTTTGCTGAGTGAATATGGGGGAGGGGTAGACTGAGGATATGAGGGAGGGAAATCTGCAGATGGGATATTAAATAAGTAAATAAAATTTAAAAAGTAAAATAAAATTCATTTATACGTGAAAGAAAGAATACTGCCATGGAGACATACACTAGTTTAAAAAAAAAAAACTCAAAATCCCAAGAGATACAGCAAAAAAAAAAAAAAAAAGTTAACACTGGACAAGCTTGAAGGGGGAGATGATCAAATGTATTTAAAAGAAACATATCTAGAATATTATGTGAAAGAAGAAACGGGCAGTGTGCAAGGGGGAATTCTGGGACCACTGGAATGTGAAGTGCACAATCTCATCAGCATGCTAGAGTTGTGGGACAATGACCAAACTGCACACACAAAAAATAAAACATTTGAAGAAACAGGAACATTCCTACTGTTCTGAGATCAAAGTGACTGAAAGTATGAAGTAAGACAAATACAAATGCTTGAATAAAAATAAACAGACAATGCTTGTTTCAACTGCAGATTCTCAAGGAAAGAATCATAGAAGCTTCCAGACAGACAGGACTGATGATATGTAAAGGAAAAGGCATTTGAGTGACGGCAAACCACTCATCAGAGATAATAGATACCAGATGACAATTAGAAAAAGCAAAATGCGAAGAATGCTAATTATGACCTCAGATGGTACGAAGTAAAGGCATGCAAGGCCATGGTTGCACAACACCAGCAAAAAATGCTATAGGAAGAGTTTGTGGGCATAAATTTATAGCAAAGTCATTGGTAATTGTGTTTCCTCAAAAGCCTTACTCTGTGGAAGGACTTGAGTCAGATATATCACAAAGAGAAAAACTGCCTCTTCACACTTGAAAACTCTGAGATGTTTAAAAATAAGGGTGGAGAGTGTGGCAAGGAGCACCCATCTATTCCATAGCCTTGGGTTGGGAAACAACTCTTAGAAAGAGGCTTTTGGGAAACCAGTTAGATTCTATCTTCTGCCAAACCAATTCAGCTAAGTTGGCTAACTGCAAAACAAACACAAAGAAAAATGAAACAGCCACGAAGACCAGCCTTGAGATTCACGATTCTCTCCCATCAAACACTGCAATGGAGAGAGGATCTGGGAAGAGTTTGGGGAGGGTAAAAATGATCAGACTGTATGATATGAATAAAATCTTTCAATAAAGAATTATGAAAATGCAAAAAACCTGTGAAAGTTGCCCTTTATGTAGCCCAACTGGATAGGACAAGCCATATATTCTGACTTACATTCCTACTGATAGCCATCTAAATATGCTGACAGTTACATTGTTCTTTTCAATGCATTGATAATTTAGACTCTCAGAGGTCATAAGTGAATACAATATAAGCATCACAGAGAGAAACAGAGCAGAGAAATCAACCTAATAATTTGGGATTGCTAAGTCTGCGACACAGTGAGCTTCACTTCCCTTGTCTTCACGGTACCAACAGGACACGGCAATGATTGCCACAGATGTACATGTCATAAACAGCATCTCCCTGCCAGAGGTTAGAGGCCACACCAGCCTGCAGTTCCAGTGCAAAGGTTAACAGGAGTCAGGCCATAAGGAAATAGAGAATGGGTGCTGAAGGCATCATTTCGGAACTTAAACTTTGACATTTACCTTATTAACATTTCAGTAATGGTGGAAACATGTTCCGATTTTATGTAATACAACTAGATCTTGCATCAAAGAAATCAGGCTAAGTTACAAAAACATGGGAAGTCCCAAATCTCTGGCTGTATCACCAAGGACGTTTACTTCATCCAGTGTAGCAATGATCAATTCTATCTAGATAGCCTTCAACCTAAAACCCAAATTAAACCTTTGGGAGGCAGATGCAGGGGATTTTCATAAATCTAAGGCCAGACTGGGTTACTAAGTGAGCTACAGGCGAGTTGGCCCTACACAAAGAAACCCTATAAAAAAAATCCACACACAAACTATGTTCAGTTAAAACATAAACTTCCTAAAATGCTAAGAAGATACAATTTTGAGGATAAAAGAAAATTGAGTAGTATACACAAGTCATATATTTTTATATGTACATTTTCCAAAGGAAGGAAAATGTGATCATTCCTGCAATTATGGCATCTACTCGAGTATTTTTCATAGCTTCTGTCATTACCCATTTCCTAGTTCATGTGTCTTCATTAAGCACTGTGATTGGTGGGGCTTTTAGAAAAAATACTTTATTTATTTATTTAGTTTGTGTGCATGCATGTATGTGCGTGCGTGTGTGTGTGTGTGTGTGTGTGTGTGTGTGTGTGTGTGTGTGTAGATTAAGAAGAACCTTCTGTGAGTCAGGGGGGAGTCAGACTGAAAATAATCAAACTGAGGGCTGAAATCAACAAAATAGAAACCCAGAAAACAATCTAAAGAATCAATGAAACAAAGAGTTGGTTTTTTGAGAAAATGAACAAGATTGACAAACCCCTATCCAAACTTTTCAAAAGGCAGAGAGAGAACAGGCAAATCAACAAGATCAGAAATGAAAAGGGGGACATAACAACAGACACTGAGGAAATTCAGAGAATCATTAGGTCTTACTACAAAAGCCTGTATGCCACAAAATTGGAAAATATAAAAGAAATGGACATTTTTAAGATAATTACCATATATCAAAATTAAATCAAGACCAGGTGAACAATTTAAATAGACCTATAAGTTGCGAGGAAATAGAAGCTGTCATCAAAAACCTCCCAACCAAAAAAAGCCCAGGACCAGATGGTTTTAATGCAGAATTCTACCAGAACTTCCAAGAAGAGCTGATACCTATACTCCTTAATGTGTTTAACATAATAGAAACAGAGGAGTCATTGCCAAACTTTTTTTATGAAGCTACAGTTACCCTGAT
>PVIU01009193.1:0-77927 GCA_004026605.1 Ondatra zibethicus
AGAGTGGTATTGCTGGATCCTGAGGTAGGTTGATTCCCAATTTCCTGAGAAACTGCCACACTGATTTCCAAAGTGGTTGCACAAGTTTGCATTCCCACCAGCAATGGATGAGAGTTCCCCTTACTCCACATCCTCTCCAGCATAGGGAATCCTTGGTGTTTTTGATTTTGGCCATTCTGACAGGTGTAAGATGGTATCTATTCTTACAATTTTCCCAATCCAAACAAAACAATTAGCTTTTAATTATAAATATTATATTCTTTAAAACTTTTTAGATTCTTAATTAGGTAATTAACTGTAACAATATGCCTTATCTATTACTTGCCTAAATATTTTAGCAATATAGATAGATAGAAAATCTAATACAAATAATGGTATTTATGATTTCTTTAGAATTATCCTTCTTGTGTAGTATAATACAAAACTGGTATTAAAGAATTTTTGATATGTTTTAATATTAAATAAATTGTTTCTAGCATTTATTCATTAAGTCTGGAATATGGAAAGGGAAAAAAGAGAACAGAAGAAACATGCGATTTAGTCAAAAACCCAAGGAGGTTAAGCTCTAATCATAATTTGCAAAATGCTTTGCCCTTGATTTTCTCAGTCATCCATGAGTTTGAACATTTCCATCTGCCTTTCCACAATTATTTTGTGTTTTCAACTAAGTTTTCTTGATATAAGGGGGAGGTAGATCTGAGAAAAAAAAAACCTGTGTGCATGTATAAAATTTCCAAATAGCAGTAAAAGTATCTAACACAATATTGCTTTACATTAATGAATGTTTGTTTTCAAGTAAATCTAGTCTGTTTATTTTTCTGAGATATTCCTTAATCCCACTGTGAAATAAATGTACAAGGGTTTTGCATTCTATTCTGATTAGTATTAACTTGAAGTTTTTCTTCTCATCTTTTGTTCTTCTACAGTGTTACTGTACATTTAGTAAGGACACCTTATTATCTAGGGAGCTTACAAAAAGTTAAGGTTCATAAGTTCCTGAATATGAACTTTTCTACAAAAACAAGTTTTAAAACTTTATGAAGGGGAACTTTAAGCACCTCAGAAATGACTTTGTCCACTTTAATATGTTTAAAGTGCTTTGCAGAAATAACTTATATTTTTTTCCGACTTGAACAAATTGTATTTAAGAATATATCAATATTTTTCTCTTTTATAAAAAAAAATGTATTTTTTCTCAAATGATGTATCCTCCATCTACACCTCCCAGTTCTTCCCCCCTTCACTTCCCCTTTGGATCCATGACCTTTCTGTGTCTCATCAGAAAACAAACACAAGCTACTATAGAACAAAACAAAATTAAATTAAAATAAACAACCTAACACATCAGAATTCAAAAACAACAACAAAAGAAACAGAAGGAAAAGAGCCCAAGAGAATGCACTATAAACAGAGACCCATTCATTCACACACTCAGGAAGCCCATAAAAATACTAAATTGGAAGCCAAAATATACATGAAAAATACCTGTAAAGTAAATATGAGAGAAGAAAAAATAAAATAAAAATTAAACATAATAAGATAAAATATTCTTTCTTTTAAAGGTAGACCCCTGCTGAAGAACCTTTAAAGATGCTGTTGAGTTCATTTTCGGCTGGACCTCTACAGCTAGGCATGCAGTCTACCCTTAAGAGTAGTTATTTCACCAGTGAGACTCTCTTGGAGGAAACTAAATTTTCCATTGCAAGTGGTTATCAATTAGAGATAGTTTCTTGGTAGGGATATTTGCATGTGTCCACTTCTGTTGTCTCTATAATCTTAATTGTTTCCATGTAGGCCCTACATACTGCCTCAGTTTCTGTGACTTCATCTGGTGAATTGATAATGTTGATTAGAAGGCCTTGTTTTATTGGTGTCCTCCATACCCTCTGGTTCTTAAATTCTTTTTAGCTCCTCTTCTACCAGTTTCCCGAACCCCAAGGAAGATGATGGAGAGATCCCCTCTAGGGCTGAGTGTTCAAGGTCTCTAGCTTTCTGAGTTTGTCTGGCTGTGGGTCTTGTGTTTATTCCTGTCTCCTACAGGAGGAAGCTTCTCTAAGATGACTAAGTAAGGTATGATCGATAAATACTGGCATATAATTTTAAGAACTAATTTTCTCTAAGGTTTCAGATTTAATGACAACTTTTATCTTACACTATTTTCATAAATTTTTGTTTCATTTTGCAATTAATTTAACCACTTTTATATTTTCTAATGGCATTGCTATTTTCCAATTTAATCTTAATTTGCATTTAGTTGCATATGTTTATTTCATTTGTCATTTAAAGAACTAAATTTTGGTGTTAATAACCTTACCCAATTGTTGTAGTGTTTCTTCCTTTGCTATATTTATTTTTATTATTACCTTTTTGCCTGTGGATAATTATTTGTCAAAGAACTTCTTGAGTTAATTCCTTTTAAAATTCATTGCCTTATTTTATTTTTACTTCGTTTAATTATGTTTGTGTATGTGTGTCTGTGTGTATGTACAGGCGCTGAAGAGGACAAAAGTCCTGTGTCCCCGTGAAGTTGGCGAGATGGGGCTTTTTAGCCCCCCAATATGGAAACTAGAAACTCAGTAAGAGTCCTCTAAAAGAGCAGTGCTCATTCTTAACTGCTGATTCATCACTCAGCCTCAGTTTAGCCCTTTTATAAAAGAAGAGCAAAATGTATAGAATAAGATCAGATGTCCTCATTATGGAAGGAGAAGCGCTGGTTGGAAAGCGATCAGCAAAACATTTTTCTTGAAGCTGCCAGTGCACAGAAACTCATTTCTAGGGTTCAGCCCTTGATGTTAAATGTACTGTGCATTTTCTCATTTGGAGTTTTGTGACGTGTGAGATTAAATGCACTGAGCAGTCTACTAACTAAATTTTCATTATATTTTATAAACTTAATACCTGATTCTAACTTTTGGAGGGTTTCCATTAATACAGAAAATATAACTGTACATCCTCATAGCCATAATCTTCATTACATAATATTCCTGTAGACTTGAAAATTAATTTTTTAAATGACACTTGGGATAAACATGTAGTACTTTCATTGTTGAAGTTTTATTTAAATAAAAAAGTCTGCTATCGAATTTCTACCATAACTTTATATTAGTACCTTTTAAACCTTTAAAGATAAAATGCTCTATGAAACACCACAAAAATATGGAAGAACAAAAAATTAACACATAATTTATTTTAGGATGTTGCCAAGATACATGATCCATGCTAGAATATCAAAAATATGAGAAACACAATAGTAGTAAAAGCAGAGAATTCACATAGTGTTATTTATTTCCCTCCAAAGAAAACAAGTTTTGCTTTAACAAAACAGTCAAAAATACTATATAGAACATAGTTTAGGAAAAACTGGTTTAATCAGTGTTCCATGTTCTTTGTTGAATCCAGTGTTTCCGTGATGGATAAAATAACCAAAGATGGAACTTTTGATATTTATACTGTTTGAATAAATGAAAAAATAAGTCAAAAACATAAATTGACTGAGTCCTGAACTTAATCAACAATATTTACCAATTAAATGAAACTGTATTAGGGCTGATCCCTGACATACAAGACAATTGGCTTTGGATTGTAAATCAATGCTGCTTCATTCTTTGCCTGTTTGAATGGCCTCATTAAAGTCAGTCAATGTGTCTATCCACTACTAGTCTGTATAAAGGAGAATTTATTGTAGTCAATTCACAGTTTTTCTTTAAAAATTCAATTGAGAAGTGAATGTGACCCACAACTAATCTGCAATAATTTTTTCAAACGATCTCTTTCAAGGAAAAATCAATGTAAATATTGACTTTTGTCATAAAATTGAACACAATTTTCTGAATTTATATTTTATATAAAATTTACCAAATATCATACACACAAGCTTAAACATTGTAATAATATGTATATTGAGCAATGCCAAAAATCTCTTAGAGTGCAGTAGCTCATAAAAGATTGAATAATACCTGTAACTTCTATAAATCATAACTTTCTCTTAGGCATTTTTCTCAAGAGAGTACTGAATAATAGGGGAAATATTAGAAGGTGCATCCTGTAAATAAACAAAACACCTTCTTTGTCTAAATATGATATATCATCCTAGTACATAAAACCCTCCAGTTTCATTTTATAATTATAAAGATAGAAAATTCACATCCTTGATATGTGGCCAGGTCTTAGGATCCTACATTTATTTTCAGATTAATTGAGGCTCAGAAGTTTTGAGCTAATGTAATGTAAAAGCCTCCTTTTTGAGGTCTAGCTTTCATGATATTTGAAAAGGCTATAAATGCTGTTAAGGGAGGGAAGAATTCAATCATCCTTTCCAGCCATGCTGACTATCAACCACAGCAACAATGGTACTGGCTAATTTTGTCTGTCAATTTGACACAAACTAGAGTCATCAGAGGGAGGAGCCTCAGCTGAGAAAACGCCTCCATAAGACCCAGTTATAAGGCATTTTCTCAATTAGTGATCAATGAGGGAGGGCCCAGCCCTGGTAAGTGAGGCCATCCCTGGCCTGCTGGTCATAGGTTCTAGGACAGTAGGCTGAGCAAGTGATAGGAAACAAGCTAGTAAGATGCTATCCTCCATGGCCTCCAAATCAGCCCCTAGCCTGTTAGAGTTCCTGTCCCAACTTCCTTCAATAATAAACAACAATATTGAAGTGTAAGCCAAATAAACCCTTTCCTTCCCAACTTATTTTTGGTCATGGTGTTTCATCATGCCAGTAGGAACCCCTAACTGAAACAATGAGATCAACGTGTCTCTTAAGACATAATAGTGGCACCCATTTCATGGCAATAACCAGCCGTTATCTAACTGGACTTAAGGCCAACTAAGTAGGAGCGGAACCATTTCTGCTACAGTGAACCTAACCAACTACTTAGGACTAGTTGGACCTCAGAGGAGAACATACCGCCACCACTTTAAACCAGCGTAATTCCTTTGTTCTAAAACTTATCTTTATATACACAGAAAAGTTTAGCTCTAATCCTTTGTCAAATAAGTTTCATTTAATAAATGGTGGAGATCATAATTAGAAAACCACTTCTCTAAATGGAGAGCTCAGCTGATCATGAGTGCCGAGATCCATTTGACATATCCTCAACACAATTTCTACTCCTAAGATTCTAGGTGATTCACAGAAGAGGGATAAGAAAGATTGTAAGAACCAGAGGACCAGAAAGAGAATGTGTCTCTTAGAAATGATGACAAAACTACAGTAATACCTCATCAACATGTCTGACTAAGGAACACCCAAAGAATGACAACACAAATAGGCATACTAAAATGAAAGATGGAAATCTCACAGGACTCAATTCTTAGGCAAAGAACTACAGGGAACTAATGACTGTTGAGAGAAGGAGAATCAGTCTTTCCCAGGACACCTTAAATAGTTATCTAATACCAAGTTATTAGCTGTGAAATGCAAGAAAAAACAAGCAATACTAAATAGACTCAGCAGAATAGATGGATAGATAGATGACAGACAGATAGATAGATAGATAGATAGATAGATAGATAGATAGATAGATAGATAGGTGATTGAGAGATGATAGGTAGATTGATAGATTGACAGATTGCTAGATATATTATCAATCAATCTATCCTCTCTTTGCTTGGACCAGGACACATATCCATTATAACAGCTTAGTTCCTTCTGTCTACCTGAATTCCTTTCACCTAAGCCATTTGCAACCTCTAGGCTGAACACAGCCACACGTTGTATGTTCTCTCCAACATGCTCTGCCCATACACAGAACTAACAGAAGTCTGCTTCCCTAGATCTCATCACAAAAATGCAAGCCCTATGAAGTATCAAGCCAGAGATACTATACCTACTAGTCCTGCAGAAAGGTTTGCCAATGAGAATTACAGGGAGGAAAGAATCGACAAAACAATTCTTAATTCTATGAATGTATTCAAGGAGTTTAAAGAAGACACAAAGAAAGCTGGGCATTGGTGGCACACACCTTTAATCCCAGCACTCAGGAGACAGAGACTGGTCTACAAGATCTAGTTCCAGGACAGGCTTCAAAGAAACCTTGTCTTGAAAAAGAAACAAAGAAAAATGCATAAAGAAAAAGCTAAATGAAATTAAGGCAATAGCAATTAAGAGAAATAAATGCCTTAGTAATACCCTAAAAAACAAAAGAATGATAGAAATAACAAAGACCATTCAGGAATTGAACACGGAATTCAATATAGGTATAGAAGCATTGAAGACGACTCGAACTAAAATGAACACTCAATTGAAAAACCCTAAACCCAAAGAGAAAATTCAAAGGAAAGCCTTAAAAGTAAAAGGAATCAAGCAGAAGTTACACTATCAGAATTCAAAAATTAGAGGTTTTAGACCAAATAAGAAAAGAATATAGAAAGTTTTTGAACAAAAGAAAGGAACATATAAGAAATATGGATCACTATCAAAAGACAAAACCTATGGATAATAGGAGTAGATGAGGGAGAATTCCAGGTCAGTCTCATAGACCAGGTTTCTAAGTGCATAGATGAAAATTTCCTCAAAGTAAGGAAAGAAATACCCGTACAGGTAAAAGAAATGCACAGAACACCAAATAAACAAGAACAGAAAATAAAATCCCCATGGCATATCAGAGTTAAAACATTAAGTATACAGAAAAAAGAAAGTGTACTGAAATCTACAAGAGAAAAGACACAAGTCATATATAAAGAAAAACCCATCAGAATAGCAGCTATTTCCCAATTTACTAGTCAAAGTAGTAAATGAACAAACTCAGAAATTAAACAACTCATTACTGAATGATAAATTGACCAAAAGATGAAACCAGAAAAGAAAAATAAAATTTCTGAAACTAAATGAGATTGAAAGCAAATGCAACAATATCTCTGAAATAAATTTTGATGAAAGAAATTTATAACGTTAAGTGCCTTCATTAAAATAACTGAATAGAGCACAAATCAATAACTTAATGAAGCAATTCAAAAGTTGAAAAACAAGAACAAAACAAATCCAAAATACTCCACATCAATAAATAATAAAAATTAGAGCAGCATTTAACATAATAGAAAAAAGAAAGCAATACAAATAACCAACATATCTAAGAGCTGGTTCTTTGAGATGATAAAGAAGATCAGCAGACCCTTGACTAAATTAGCCAAAGGAAATAAAGTAAGAAAGGACCCAAATTAACAAAATCAAAGATGGACAGGAAAACATTAAAATAGACACCAATGAAATTCAGAACATCATAAAAACTACTTCAAAATCCTGTATTCTATTAATTTTAGGAAAACTAAATAAATAGTTGAATATCTAGATTCAGTCAAATTGCCAAAATTAAACCAAGATTAAATCAACCTAGACAAACCCACAATAAATGATTATATTGAAATTATAATAAAAGTCTTACAACTTAAAAAGAAAAAGACAAGGGCAGAGAGATTTGCAGCAAAATTCTACAAAATTTCTAAGATCTACAACCATCCCTTTCAACTGTTTTTAAAAAATAGAAACAAAAGGTGCATCCCCAAACTCCTATGAAGCCAATATCACTTTAATATCAAACCAGATAAGAACATAACACATTCCCAATAATCATGAGAAATATAGCTAAAAATACTCAATAGAATACTTGCAAACAAAATACAATGAAAAGAATATCCTCCATGGCCAAGTTGACTTTATCTATGAAATGTATAAACATTTTATCATACATATGTCACCAAATGTAGTAAAGCACATAAATGGACTTAAAGACAAAAATCATATCATCATCTCAAAGATACCAAAAAACCTTTGAAAAAATCCAATATGACTTCATGGTAAAGTCCTAGGGAATATAGGATTGGAGGGAACAAAATAAAAGCTATATATGAGAAACTCTCAGGTAACACTATCATAATTTATGAAGAAAAACTTGAAGCAATCCCACTTTTGCATATTGTGCTTGAGTCACTAGCAGCAACAATAGTCAAGAGGAGTATATTTAAGAGCTGGAAATAGGAAGTCAAACTATAATTATGCAGTCAACATGATACTATGCATTAGTGTTCCCAAAATTTCTATGAGAAGACTTCAAAACTTCAAAAATGATAAACACATTCATCAATGCCACAGGACACAGAGTCAACTTGCATAAATCATTAGCTTTGTATACACGTATCAACAGCAAATACACAGTGAAATAGAACATGACACACTCCTATTCACAGTAGCCTCAAAGAAAATAACATGTTAGGAATAAACCTAACCAAGGTAGCAATTATATTACACTACAATTAAACTTCTGAAGCAAGATGAGAAAGATACTAGAAGATGGAAAGATATTTCATGTTCAGGAATTGGCATTTTATCAAAAGTTGTTAAGAGAGTCAATACAATGTCAATTAAAATCACCATCTTATTCTTCACAGAAATAGAAAAAAAGAAAACAACCTAAATTATATATAGATGCACAAGAGACTAAATATTCAAAATAATCCTGAGCAAAAAGAACAATGCTGGGATTAAATAGACCTCAATCTATATACAAAGTCATGTTAATAAAAAATTACAATATTGGATAGGAACCCAAACATTGTCTCCAAAGGAATGAAATTAAAGATCCAAACACAAGTAGAAGTAGCTTCAGCCATTTAATATTTGACAGCAATGCCAAAAATATAAATAGGCCAAAGTGAACTATCATCAACAAATTATGCTTAGAAAACTGGATGCCCTCATGCTAAAGAATGAAATTAGGTTCTTACCTATCACTTTGCTCAAAAATTAACTTCAAATGTGTAAGGTCCTCACTGTGAAAGCTGAAATACTGAATTTTTTAGAAAAAAAAATTAGGCAATACCTTACATATATGTATAAGAAATGACTTTCCCTTTGTCTAAGAATTATGAGCAAGAACTGACAACTGAGATTTCATAAAATTAAAATGCTTTTGTACAGCTAAATAAATCCTGTGTAAAGAGGAAGCCCACAGACTGATAGACAATCCTTTGTCAGCTTTATGTCTTATAGAGAATTAATATGCAAAATACAAAATGAGCTCAAAAAAGGATCAAAAAGATCTATTCAAAAATGGACCTGAGACATGAACAGAGAGTTCTCAAAAAGAAATGTCTAAGGAATATCTCTAAAACCATTCATCATCTCTAACAGTTAGAAAAATGCAGATCAAAAGAATTTTGATGTTTCATCTCACCCTGGGTAAAATGGAAAAATCAACAAAACAAAGGAAAGATATGATGGAGAAGATTGGAGGAAAGGAAAACCCTCATTCACTGTAATTTAGATTTGAAGTTGGTACAGACAATCTGGAAACCAGTGAAGCAAATTCTCAATAAACTAAAAATAAAACTCCTGTATGAACCAACTATATACCACTACTTAGTATATGCCCCAAGAACTAAACAGATACTTGCTCAGTAATTTTGACTTCTGGTTTATTCATAATAGCTAAGAAATTGAAACAATCTAATGTCATTCACCTGCTGATGAATAATGAAAATGTGGTACAACTGTAGAATAGTATCCTTCTATAAGGAAAAATGAAATTTTCAGGCTAATGGGTGGAACCCGAAAATATCATTTTGAATAAAGAAAGGCATACTCAGATAGGCAAGCACTGAATGTTCTTTCTCACTGGAGCCTTCTCTCTCCACATATTCAGATGTGAGTTCATATACAGGATCTGCAGAACTTAGGCAAAATAAAAGGTTCAGTTTGGGAACCATAGTGGGTAAGTATTAATAGAGGAGGAAAGAGCAGAGTACAAGTTACCTAATAGAGGAACTAGAAAATATGAGGGGTTTGAGTTAGGGAGTAGAGAGAGAGATAAAATATACAACAAGGAGGTAGGAGGGTAAAATAATAGTGGGTCTCTGCATCTGTTTCCATTAGTTGATGGATGAAGGTTCTATGGTGATATTTAGGATAATCATCAGTCTGACTACAGGGCAAGGCCAGGTCAGGCGCCCTCTCCTCCATTGCTTAGGGTCTTAGATGGGCTCATCCTTGTGGATTCCTGGGAAGTTTTCTAGTACCAGGTTTCTTTCTAGCCCCACAATGGTTCTCTCAATCAAAATATCTCTTTCCTTGCCCTCATCCCTGTCCTTTCTCCTTCTACACTCTCCTGTTCCTCAAGTTCTCCTCATCCCTCCCCTTCTCCTCTCTCTTCTTCTTCTTCTGTTCTCCCTTCTCTCTCCACCCCCGTGCTCCCAATTCTGTCAGGCAATCTTTTCTATTTCCCAATTCCAGGTCAATCTATGTACGTTTTACTTCAACTTGTTACTTAGTTTCTCTAGGATCATCAGCAATAGGCTCAATATCCTCTGCTTTACAGCTAGTATCCACTTATGAGTAAGTACAGACCATTTCATCTTTCTTGGTCTGAATTATCTCACTCAGGATGTCTTTTTCTAGTTCCATCCATTTGATGCAAATTTTAAGATGTCATTGTTTTTTACTGCTAAGTAGTACTTTAATGCGTCAATGTGCAACATTTTCTTTATCTATTCTTCGGTTGAGGGGCATCTAGGTTGTTTACAGGTTCTGGCTATTACAAATAATGCTACTATGAGTGCAGTTGAACAAATGCAATACCGAAGAGGCCCTGCTCCTGTACTGAGGAGATCCATCCTGAGTGGTGACCATGTGGCCACCCGGCCAGACAGTCCCAGGGAATGGCGTCCAGGCCCCCTCCAATTCCCTGAAGTTTTCTGGCCATTCAGCAGGGCATCTTCCCAGCTACTGGCTTTCTTTATTTACCCCATCCTATCTTGCCCCCAAGCACCCCTTTCCATCTGCATGGTCCTTGGATCCCCCAGCTCAGCTTGATTCCTGGCTGAGTGACTGGGGAGCCAGTGGTGAGTGCTCCTGCCACTGGGGCTTCTTTGCTCCACACCACCTGCTCCCCTCCAAGCCTGCCCTTTTGTCTGCAGGGTCCTTGGAGCCCAGCAGGAGGCCCTGCTCCTGTACTGAAGAGATCCATCTGGAGTGGTGAGTAAGTGGCCACCTGGCCAGACAGTCCCAGGGAATGGAGTCCAGGCCCCCTCCAATTCCCTAAACTTTTCTGGCCATCCAGTAGGGTGTCTTCCAGGCTAATGGTGTTCTATATTTACCCCATCCCATCTTGCCCCCAAGCACTCCTTTTCATCTGTGGTGTACTTAGATCCACCAGCACAGCCTTCTTCAAGGCAAAGAGGATCTGAGAGCCAGCTCCAGTGCTGAGGGGACCAATTCTCGGGTTCTTGTCTTTGGTTGACATCCCCGTGAACACCTGGGAAACCCTCTAGAGACAAGCCTCTTGCCAACCCTAAAATGGCTCCCTTAATTAAGATATCTACTTCCCTGTTCCCATATCTGCTCTTCCTCCATCTCAACCATCCCACGCCCCCAAACTCTCCCCAATCCTCCCCTTCTCCTTTCTCTCTCTCCCTCTCCCTTCCCCCCACCTCATCCCCATCCCGATGCTCCCAATGTTTGCCTGGCGATCTTGTCTGCTTCCAATTTCCAAGAGGATCTATATATGTTTTTCTTTAGGTTCACCTTATTATTTAGCTTGTCTAGGATCACGAACAATAGGCTCAATGTCCTTTGTTTATGCCTCTCCTGTTTCTATTATGTGAAATACATTAAGGAGTATAGATATTAGCACTTCTTGGAAGTTCTGGTAGAATATGCAGTAAAACCATCTGGTCCTGGGCTTTTTTTTGCTTGGGAGGTTTTTGATGACAGCTTCTATTTCCTCACGACCTATAGATCTATTTAAATTGTTCACCTGGTCTCAATTTAATTTTTGTATATGGTATTTATCTAAAAAAATGTCCATTTCTTTTACATTTTCCAATTTTGTGGCATACAGGCTTTTGTAGGAAGACCTAATGATTCTCTGAATTTCCTCAGTATCTGTTGTTATGTCCCCCTTTTCATTTCTGATCTTGTTAATTTTTGGTTCTTTCTCTACCTTTTGATTGGTTTGGATAGGGGTTTGTCATCTTGTTGATTTTCTCAAAGGACCAGCTCTTTGTTTCGTTGATTCTTTGGATTGTTTTGTGTGTTTCTATTTTGTTGATTTCAGCCATCAGTTTGATTATTTCCAGTCTTCTACTCCTCCTGGGCGAGTCTGCTTCTTTTTTTCTAGAGCTTTCAGGTCTGCTGTTAAGTCTCTAATGTGAGCTTTCTCCATTTTCTTTATGTGGGCAATTAGTGCTATGAACTTTCCTCTTAGCACTGCTTTCATAGTGTCCCATAGGTTTAGCTATGTTGTATCTTTGTTTTCGTTGAATTCAAGGAAGACTTTAATTTCTTTCTTGATTTCTTCCTTGACCCAGGGGTGGTTCTGTAGTTGACTGTTCAGTTTCCATGAGTTTGTAGGCTTTGTGGGGTAGAATTGTTGTTGAATTCTAACTTTATTCCATTGTGATCTGATAGTACTTAGGTGGTCACTACAATTTTTTTTTGGTATCTGTGGATGTTTGCTTTGTTAGCGATTATGTGATCAATTTTCGAGAAGGTTCCATGAGATGCTGAGAAGAAAGTATATTCTTTTGTGTTTGGGTGAAATGTTCTACAGATGTCTGTTAAGTCCATTTTATTAATTACATCTGTTAGTTCTCTTATTTCTCTTTTAAGTTTCTGTTTGGTTGACCTGTCCATTGGTGAGAGATGCGTGTTGAAATCTACTATTAGTGTGTGGGGTTTGATGTGTGCTTTGAGTTCTAGTAATGTTTCTTTTACATATGAGGGTGCTTTTATATTAGGGACATATATATTCAGGATTGAGACTTCATCCTGATGAATTGGTCCTGTTATGAATATAAAGTGTTCATCTCCATCTCTTCTGATTGATTTTAGTTTGAAGTTGAATTTGTTAGATATTAGTATAGCCACACCCACTTGTTTCTTAGGTCCCTTTGATTGAAAAACCTTTTCTCATCCAAGTACTAACCAGGACCGACCCTGCTTAGCTTCTGAGATCAGACTAGCTCAGGTGAGTTCAGGGTGGTATGTACAAGAAATGGACAGTTTTTTAGATAAATACCACATACCAAAATTAAATCAAGACCAGGTGAACAATTTAAATAGACCTATAAGTCACGAGGAAATAGAAGCTGTCATCAAAAACCTCCCAACCAAAAAAAGCCCAGGACCGGATGGTTTTAATGCAGAATTCTACCAGAACTTCCAAGAAGAGCTAATACCTATACTTCTTAATGTGTTTCACATAATAGAAACAGAAGGGTCTTGCCAAATTCTTTTTATAAAGCTACAATTACCCTGATACTAAAACTACACAAAGATGCAACCAAGAAAGAGAATTACAGACCAATCTCACTTATGAACATTGATGCAAAAATTCTCAATAAAATACTGGCAAACTGAATCTAAGAACACATCAAAAAATCATCCATTATGATCAAGTAGGCTTCATCCCAGAGATGAAGGGCTGCTTCAACATATGGAAATCTATCAATGTAATCCATCATATAAATAAACTGAAAGAAAAAAAACATATGATCTGAGTTCTATATGTAAATAGATTACTGTTTAAAGAAAAAAGTATCTAGAAATATATGTGTTTGTGTATTTTAATAATTTAAAATTATAAATTTTCACTAAAATAAAATAGCTTAAAACAATTCATTTTTATGTATTTTAAAATGACTAGTAGATTCCAATTTGTATTATATAGCAATATAGAGGAAAGCAACATTGGTTTTTAACACAGTGTAAAAATAAAAATTAAAAATGTGGATATTTTAAGTCAATTCCTTAATAGCATTATGAAACAATTTCATTTTACCTAATAAGCAAAAAAATATACTGTTTCATTATTTTTGTTTTAGTATTATGACACTTTTTATACAAAATGTGTCAGGTTTTTTCAAAAGTACTTAGAGAAATGTTATGCAAAATAAATGTGATCAGAGAGCAAAAAAAAAGAAAAACCTTTTCCCAACCCTTTACTCTGAGATAATGTCTGTCTTTGTGGTTGAGGTGTGTTTCTTGTAAACAGCATAATGTTGGATACTGTTTTAGTGTCCATTCTCTTAACCTGTGCCTTTTTATAGGTGAATTGAGTCCATTGATATTAAGTGATATTAATGACACAGATGTCTGTGTTATTGTTAGTGTTGTTGGCTTCCTTGGGGCGTGGTTTTCCTTCTAGTACTTTCTGTAAGGCTGGGTTGGTGGCTACATATTGTTTAAATCTGTTTCTCTCCTGGAATATCTTGTTTTCTCCATCAATGGTGAAAGAAAGCTTTGCTAGGTATAGTAGTCTGGGCTTGTGTCCATGGTCTCTTAGTGTCTGCAGCACATCAATCCAAGACCTTCTGGCTTTCGTGGCTTCCATTCAGAAGTCAGGTGTAATTCTGATAGGTTTACCTTTATGTGTTACTTGACATTTTTCCTTTGAAGCTCTTAATATTCTTTCTTTATTCTGTATGTTTTGTGTTTTGATTATTATATGGCAAGGGATTTTTTTTTTGATCCAGTCTATTTGGTGTTCTGTATGCTTCTTGTACCTTCATAGGAATATCCTTCTTTAGGTTGAGAAAATTTTCTTCTATAATTTTGTTGAATATATTTTCTGGGCCTTTGAGCAGTAATTCTTCTCCTTCTTCTACTCTTATTATTCTTCAGTTTGGTCTTTTCATGGTATCCCAGATTTCCTAGATGTTTTCTGTTAAGAGTTTGTTGGATTTTACTGTTTTCTTTGATCAATGAGTTTATTTCCTCTATAGTATCTTAAGCGTCTGAGATTCTTTCTTCTATCTCTTGTATTCTGTTGGTTATACTTGTCTCTGTAGTTCCTGTTTGTTTACCCAGATTTTCCATATCCAGCCATCCCTCTGTTTGTGTTTTCTTTATTGCCTCCCTTTCAGCCTTCATGTCTTGAACTGTTTACATTACCTGTTTAATTGTTTTTCTTGGTTTTTGGGTATCTTTGAGAGATTTGTTCATTTCTTCTAACTTTTTGTTTGTCTTCTCATCCATTACTTTAAAGGAGTTTTTCACATCCTGTTTAAGGGCCTCTATTATTTTCATAATGTTGCATTTAAAGTCAATTTCTTCTACTTCTTCTGGAATAGGGTGTTCAAGTCTTCCTGTTGCATGTTGCAAGAAGCACATGGGCTGTGTCCTTCTGCCCAGCTCCCGCCCGCCAAAATAATTACACAGAAACTGTGTTCATTGAAATACTGCCTGGCCCATTAGCTCTAGCCTCTTATTGGCTAACTCTCACATATTTGTTTAACTCATTTCTAATAATCTGTGTGTCACCACGAGTCATGGCTTACCAGGAAAGATTTAGCGTGTCTGACCTGGCAGCTTCATGATGGGCAGCTCTCCCTGACTCTGCCTTCTCTATCCCAGAATTCCGTTCTTTCTATTCCCCCCACCTAAAGGCTGCCCTATCAAAAGGCCAAGGCAGTCTCTTTATTCAACCAATGAAAGCAACAGAAATACAGAAGGACCACCTACACCATTTCCCCTTTTTCTGTTTAAACGAAAAAGAAAAGCTTTCAATTTAACATAGTAAAATTACATATAAAAAATAGTTACCAAGTAAGAACTACAGTTACCATATTTAGATCTATTTTATCTTTTATCATAACAATGAAAAACTATCACTATAACTATCCATTCTTCAACTCCATCAAAGACTTCAGGAGAATAAAATATTACCTAAGTAAACAAGAAATGAGCAACTTCCAATCTCTAGAAATGACAGAGACATCTCACTGCCAGGACAGTCACCCAAAGTTTTTCTGTACTGTTGGGGCATCCATCTTCAGCCTACAGGCCCATAGTATCCAGCAGACATTTCCATGAAGCAGGAAATTTCAAACACAGTTCAGTCACTTTCTTCTGTATTCCACAGAATGTCTTGCATACTTTATCATGAAGCAGGAACCCTGAAGGATCATCTCACAAGTTCAGCAGTCCTCTTTCCATGGGTACTGCATGTCCAGTTTATGCATAGTCCAGGCAATAGCAGTTTCTTGCCCACATGGCTAACAAACTCCATAAGTAGCCTCTTCGATGCCCATCTTCCTCTTGATATAGATTGGTGCTGCCAGGAGCAGATGTGTCTCATTGTCAAGAAAAGCCCTAAATTATTAAAACATTAAATGCCATATTCTTTAGCCTTTGAAAGATATGAAGAATGCCTATCTAACTAAAATATATCTCTATATATCTAGAAAATCTAACTAACATGACTACAAACTTAACTATTATAGATGACTATCTGTTAATCTATATTTCTTAGTTATACATTACATTTTTAAATGAATTATACAATCATAATACCTTAATCAAGAGCAGAAATATATATACATATAACAAAATTGACCTTAAAAGTATATCACTAAACAAAATCCATACCAATGCAAACTATTCATATCTATATCATCTCCCCCTTTAAATGTAAAAGAACATTTATAAACAATATTTGGGAATATGGATGTAGTTTTTCTCTCCAAACTTCTTCCTGCTGTATGGGGGCGCTGTTATTCAGGTCTTTCATGGCGTATCCTGTGTGCCAGGTTCATCTCAGTTGGCAGTTGAGTGAAGTAAGTTTTCTGAAGGTGTTCACAGTGACCTTTCAGGAGGACATGGTCTATGAAACCATATTATTTGTCTGGAAGCAATCCACAGGTTCTCATCTTCTGTGAAAACAAAAGAAGAACCTCTTTTCCAAAGCACCATATCCTTAGACCCAAATTTTGAAGTAATAATAACTTTATAATATCCATGATAGTTTAGCTTAGTAGCCCAGACAATGAAATGTCTCTCTGTACTTACCTCCTTTACAGTCAAAAAATTCAAAGAAAACACAATAAAATACATAATCCAGACATTCTGTGAATTTTCCACTTTTACGTGGCTTATTTTATTTTTTTAATCTATTACTATCTGTACTCTGCCTCTTTAAAGACTTTACTCTTTTATTTTAAGCATTAACTTTGACTCTCTATACTCTTTCTCTTTTCTTTCCCAAGCCTACGTACAGCCATCAAACACTGTGACCCATTTAGAGGTCTTTTATGTCTGAATCTGTCCTATTGTGAATCTGTAATTCTTTACTATCCAGGAGCATTTCTTAAAATGCTAAGCACGTCTTAAAAACTTAAGTTGTGCCATTTAGGAGTAATAAGGTACCGCCTGTTTCCTGGCCAATCTGAACCTTAACTGAGCTATTATTATGATAATTATGATAGTTACTGCCTGAGATCAGCACATTTCAGCATGGCAGAGCTGCTCCTGTTTCAGAGCCATTTGGTGCCCCTGAGCCTCACACAGTTCCAGGCACACAGCGAGTCCACAGTGCTATCAAAGAAGCAAGCCATAGCACTTTAGTCAGAAATCCCATCCAAACGCTCTGTCTCCAGCAGGAGCCAGAGATGGTGCTGGCAGGTTAGCCCAGAAAGCCAGCATTTTAAAACCTCCACAGCTTTTTTACTGTTGCGGCTGCTGGGTGAGGAAATTTTGTCTGCGGCACCCTGCTAGCAAACCTCTGTTAAATTCTGTATTCTTTTTGAAGCTCTCTCATATTTTATGTGAAGTTAAGTCAGCCACGTTGGGCAGCCAATTGCTGCAAGAGGCACGCGGGCTGTGTCCTTCTGCCCAGCTCCCGCCCGCCAAAATAATTACACAGAAACTGTATTCATTGAAATACTGCCTGGCCCATTAGCTTTAGTCTCTTATTGGCTAATTCTCACATATTCGTTTAACCCATTTCTAATAATCTGTGTGTCACCATGAGTCGAGGCTTACTGGGAAAGATTCAGCGTGTCTGACCTGGCAGCTTCATGATGGGCGGCTCTCCCTGACTCTGTCTTCTCTATCCCAGAATTCTGTTCTGTCTACTCCCCCCCACCTAAGGGCTGCCCTATCAAAAGGCCAAGGCAGTCTCTTTATTCAACCAATGAAAGCAACAGAAATCCAGAAGGCCCTCCTACACCAGTTGCGGGTTCACTGGATTCTGGTGTTATCATGTTGCCTTTCAGGTTGTTGGAGGAATTCTTGCATTGGCGCCTGCCCATCTCTTCCTTCAAATGCAGCCAGGAGAGTCTTGGCATCTTGGTCCAATCTTTGCTGTGACTGACTGTGTACTGGGGGGATTTTCTTGGTCTGCCCTCTCTTAGGACCCCTCAGCACTGGAGCTGGCTGTGCTGGTAGATCTAAGGACCCCACAGATGGAAAGGAGTGCTTGGGGTTGAGACGGGATGGGCTGGGGTAATTAGAGAAAGACAGTAGCCAGAAACGTTTAGGGAAATGGAGGGGCCTGTACTCCGTTCCTGGGACCGTCCAGCTGGGCAGGCACACTCTTACCCCTCTGGATGAATCTCTCAGTATAGGAACAGGAACTCTTGCTGGGCCAAGGACCTTGCAGACAAAATGGCGGACTTGGGGGGGGGGCAGGGTTATGTGGAACAAAGAAGCCACTGTAGCAGGAGCTGGAGGGGCCCTGTACTCCGTTCCCAGGACCTTCAGGCAGGGCAGGCACACACTTACCCCTCTGGATGGGTCTTCTCAGTGCAGGAGCAGAAACTCTTCCTGGGCCAAGGACCTTGCTGACAATAGAGTTTTTTTCTTTTTTTGAAAAATAAAAGAAAATAATTTTTTAAAAAAGTCTTAAAAACTATTACATGAAAATGTGAAAATTATTTCAACTATGCTTCATAAGCAATGATTTTACTACCATTATACACATTAATAAATGAGAAGAAAGGGATGTATAGACTGGTTTATAAAGCAAGAAAAAGTAAAAGAGAGTGATAACAAAGTGTTTGCAAAATGCATAATCAGTACAGAAATTATACATGAGATTTAAGAAATAAGCACCTATTTCAATGGAAGATAGACAGCAATGAGTAAGTTAAAGAAGTCCAAAGTGGGTAAGACTTTATTTCATACCTATGCAAATTTTCTTACAAAATGGAACTTTAAGAGATGTTAAAAATATTACTAAAAGTTAAGTATCTTTCAGAAACGATGTTAATGGTCTATTTATATATATGAAATTATTTCTTCAAGAATTTTATGTCTTTTGTTTTTTACTTTCTTGAAACACCTTTAATCCTCAGGGTTTCATGGGATTGGCTCCACTTTTTCAGATTTTCTTTCTATATATAACCCATTTTAACTTATTTTAATGGATACACAAAACACAAAAGTTCTACCAAATAAAAGAGCACCATGTGATATGTCAGCATACATATATAACACACAAAGTTTAAATCAAATTAAGTGCATCCTCCCCAGCATTTATCTTTTCTTCATAGTGAAAACACTCAAAATATGATTCTCTAGATTTTGAAAAGCATAGTACAATTTTGCTACCTCCAGTCACCATATTATACAGCAACATTGCAGAATTTTCCAATGGAACTGTATGTAACTTGGCACCCAGTGACCAGAGACTTATTATTATACTCCAGACACTGTCCAGCATAATTCTGCTCTCAATTTCATGAATTTATTCCAGAATTGACATAAAGGTCATGCAGCATTTGCTTTTCTATGCTTGTTTTAAATTTTGTTTCACCTAAATTCTGGTATTAATACATGATCTCACTTTACAGAACTCTCCATTTTTAACACAATTATATTCCATGTATACATATGCTATGTCTTCTTTTTACATTAGTTTGCTGAACACTTAGTTTCCTTCATTGACAAGTGAGGGCTGAGCCACAGTGAATATTACAGTGGCTTCTCTCTCTTCTGTTATTTCATGCTCACTTGTTTTTGCTCTTTGTTCTTCAAAGATTTCATTGTACTCTTGGATCACTGTTTTATATCAATAGCATCATAAAAATTTGTGTGATCTTATTATTTACTTGCTCTTTTTTCTCACCGAATTCTCTTTTTTTCTTATCAAGTCCAATTTTCTATTCCCTATCAGGTTGACTTGATCTCTCTCGTTCACAGTTACGGTTTGAAATTCAGGCAGGAAGTAGACTTATAAGACTAACTCCAAGATCCTGAAAGATCCTTCCAATTATCATCAACAGAAGAGGGAGACAGTAGGATTGAACAGAGGAAGAAGCAGCTCTGGTTCAGACTGAGAACATCCTCTCTTTGTATACACACATTTTGAATTCATCAGCTACTCTATGTAAATCACATTGTAAACAGGTATGGCCCTTGGCAAGGTCTTATCTGCAGATAGGGCCTGACTGATGAGTCCATCAGGGGAAAGCCTGCCCTGCCCCTGACATTCTATGTACTTAGACAGAGGAAAGGGATCTAGAGAGCTCTGCCCAGTCTTCTTCACATGTGTCTTATGTTCAGTGATCATTTTCTGTGCATCTATGCATTAAAATGATGGTTTATTATACAGAAGGTCATCAGCCAAAGGAATGCATCTAAACTACTATCTCTTTTGTAACAAAACTAATTGTGCTCTACAAAACTAAAACCATTCATATGTCTTTCCTGTGTTCTCTCTTGGGCTACAGTTAGAGTGGAATAATTGTAATAAAGACCTTATCATGCCAAAATATTGACAAGTTTGTTGAACTCTGTTGTAAGGAGGCTGCTTCTTTGTCCTAGCTGCTTATCCCAGAAATAATCACACAGTAACTATATTAATTAAATCACTGCTTGGCCCACTAGCTCCAGCTTCCCACTAGCTAACTCTTTCAGATTAATTTAACCCATCTACATTAATCTATGTATGGCCATCTGGCTGTGGCTCACCGGCCAAAGTTTCAGGCATTTTGTTTCTGGCAGGGCTACATGGCATCTCCCTAACTCCACCTCCTTTCTCCCAGAATTAAATTTAGTTTTCCCCACCTACCTATGTTCTGCCCTGATATAGGTCCAAAGCAGTTTCTTTATTCATTAACCAATAAAAACAACACATAGACAAAAGGACCACCCACACTAGAACTCCATTTTGGAATGGTTATATGATTCTTTAATGGTTATAAAATTAAGGATTTTTCATTTTTAGACATATTAAATGAGAATTTGTAACAATAAAAGAAATTTATTTTACTATGAATTTACCATTAGAATTTTTAGAATTCTAAATATGTTAACTCCCTAACTGCTAGAGACATGCTTAAGTGCATAAGATTGCTGGACCAACAGCTTCCCATAGATGAGCCTGAGGCTACCAGGCTGTGGTTGACTTCACCTGCCATGATTTTAAAATACTGTCATGGAAGAAAAGTCAGTTTCTTGTAGAAAAGTAGTCTGTGGTTTTCTTGGAAGAAAAGTCTAATTTCCTTTCCTCCAGACTTGTATGCGGTATGGTGAGTAAATCAGTTTGGAAAAGAGCAATGTAGTCCCAGATGCATTTGACAACATCTCCTGTTCATTCCAACCTACTACAAATGCAATTTCTGAGTTCAGAATGCCTTAGAGCTCTCCCTTTTCTGCCTTCCCAACCTATTTTCAACACTTCACACCTTCCTATCAGCTTCTTTCAGAAAGTAAAATTGATAAGATATCCTAGAATCCCCCCTCTTTGAATCTGCTGTAATTCAATGTTCTATCACACCCTCAAAGGGGAAGCCTGCTCTTTACTTGCCATTTGATACTAGAGACCCTAAGTGTTTCTGTTTTATGCATTTTTTTCAATTAATAAAAGTTCTACATATTTAATGTACTGCCTTGGTAGTCACTAATATGTTGCTTTGGACAGTAAACAATGACTAAATGACGATGACAAAGTGGTCAACAGATCAATTTCTTCACATAGTTACCTATTCCTGTGATGGTTTTAGTTCCTGAATCCTACTCTTTCCAAATTTCATGTAAAAATCTACATTTGTCATCTTGCTTACCTAAGATCTTTGAATATATGTGCTCTGTTTTAACTGTAAAATTGGCAAAGGGATTTGAATTCTGCTTTATCTATAGCATTCTTAAATATTTATGTAAATATTAGGAATAATAAATCTATATAATGAGGGTTTTATAACGATGCCATATGGAAGTTGGAGGAAGAGAAATATTCAGCGGTGTTGGTTATATGCTGGTCAAAACATCTAGTACAATGGTCACATACTTAATCATGCTTACCTCTGGCATTGAAATAGGTAGTGTCATTATAAGTGACTATTTTTGTGTCTCTTAAATGTTGTGTACAAGGTATGTCTGAGTCACCTACATGACATCTAGACCTGTTTGACATCACCAAAGCTCTTATTACATGACAGCCTCCTTCAGGAAGATACATGATCTTCTATGTAGTAAAGACAGTATAGAAATGTCTGAAGCTATCATTTATAAGGCTAGCTAATATAAGATATTTATAAATTTGCTCTTAAAGATTACTTTCATTCTTGAGAGTTAGTGTTAAATGCACCATGACTTGGTAGGGATTTATGATTCATCAGAACATTAACACTTGTTGTTTTAAAATTTTAAAATATTGTAATATGAAAGGAGTGGAGACAGGATCAAGAGCCTTAGCTTTAATATGGAACAGAAGAAGAGGAAATCTGTTAAGCAACCAAGAAACATCATTGTGACAGATTCAGTGCTGGAATCCAGAAATGAACATGGGATCAATGACTGGCCCTCGACACAAACATCTAAAAGCTGTAAAGAATAAGACTAGAGCATAATAAAGTGAAGCTTCTACCTTGGCCTGAATTAATTTCCTTGCCCCAGTTATTTACAAAGGTTTGAAGCATTATACAAACTAAAATGTACCTTAGTAAGTGCACGATGCTCTAACAAGTAGAGCACTTATAAGTATTCCTGTATTTTAACCACTTAGATTTTAAATGTAATTTTCTGAACATTAAGTTAGAATGCTGATGCATTAATAAAATCAATACCAATTATCATAATTATTGAATAAAAAGAAAGCCAAGATGATAGACATATTTACTTGTGATAAATGTTGGAGAGAAGGAAGGAGTACATTTACTAATGGAACCACACAATCATAAACCATTTCATGCATAAATATCGAAAATAAAATTATCATTTTCCAGGAATGAAAACACTTCAAAATTATAGTGTACTCAGTTCTAAATTGATTCTATAAATGGATTCCAGAAAATCATTCACCAGATGGTTATATTTAAGGTGCCATTCAAGCCTCCTGTGTTTTTTAAAGGTAGAGCCAGTTATACCCAACAGAAATAAAACAGATATATTTTTACAAAGGACAGGATATTTAGTAAAATAATAAATACAGAATTCAGAAAGTACAAGGGCAGCTTCCAAGTCATTGATACTAATACATAGAGAAGGGAAATTAATGTTTTAGTTATTCATCAGGCTTAATTTCTTAGAAGTAACTCCCAGTCATCGCAATCTAAAAATGCTCCATGTGCTTCATGATTGCAATTTGATTGTCATCATAAATGTTTGCTCTGCTTTCTCTTCTTCCTGAGAGTTAGTACAGCATATGGTGCAAAGTGCAGATGCTGGATGCCTGCACCACAGCCAGTGTTGGTAATTTTAGGTAAAGTATATTAATGTTTGAGACTTGGGTTCTTCTGTAAAACTGAGAATTGTGTCCTTTGGTAGTGGTTCTGAATTGAATTAGATGGTACAGTGCTTGATGTATAATTATTAATAATTGGTGTTAGAAATTTTTCAAAAATGAATAAATAATAAGGCTGATTTGAAATTTGATCTTAGAATAGCATTACTGAGTATTTTGGTGTAGCTCACAGACATTATCTAGTTTTTACCATGCAAATGGGTCTGAACAGCCTGAGTTTCAGATTGTCTACTTAGTTACATACATGCAAACACATATTCCGTTCAGAAATTGTTTTCTTTTGAATACAAATGGATTATAATCCTTGAATTTTAGTGTTCCAGTTAGAAGGAAAAGTATACACTAGAGACATCAAACTTAGGAGTTATTATAACATAAGGACATTATCCATCCAACTGTCCACCTTGTACAAAATGAGACCAACTGTTAGCTAAGAACTATTTTAAGATCATATGATTTACTCTGGATTTTCATAAAATGGAAAAACCGTGATTAGTCAACTACCAAGGAATTGGTTTATTATGGATTTAGGATTTGTAAGAGCACATACTTTAGACACCCCAAAAATGTTTTTAAGATGTTACCATGTATTCAAAAGGATGCAGCACAGGACAAGCACTAAATGACAAGCCCTATCTTTAGCATCATACCAGGGAATGACAAGACTGGAGACATCCCTTTCAAGTAGCTCATTTTCTGTCTCCTTGCACCCTGATCGCAGCCTGGATCTCCCTAAAGGATCTATTAGATAATAGATAATTGAATAAAGGATAATAAATGTTCTCTTTCAGAAAGCCAAAGAAAGGCCAGGAGCTCACTCTTCATTGGTCTAATCAGCACAGCACTGCCCCGACTCTGTGTGGTTCAAGCATCCGTGTTTCATCATACTAAATATTTGCCTCCCCCAGTTCTTCACACAGAAACACTTTGTGCTGGATAGTTTTATACAAACTTGACAAAAGCTAAAGTTGTCTGAAAGGAGTGAACCTCAATTAATAAAATGCCTTTGTGAGATCTGGATGAAACCAAACCTGTAGGAGAACTAATTTTCTTAATTAGTAATTTATGTGGAAGGGCTGAGGCCATTGTAGGTGATGCTATCCCTGGGCTTGTGCTCCTGGGTTCTATAAAAAAATCAGGCTGAGGAAGCCATGATGAGCAAGTCAGTAAGCAGCACCCATCCATAGCCTCAGCAACAGCTCCTGCCTCCATGTTTCTGGTCCATTTGAGTTCTTCCTTCAATGATAAACGATGATGTAGAGGTATAAGTCAAATGAACCCTCTTCTCACTAAATTTGTTTGATCACAGTGTCTCATCAGAGCAATAATAACCTTCCTAGGACAAACTTTAAATCAAGGATTACTGGACCTTGACAACATCACTCTAGAGCTTTTTCTGGTTCAATTTTCAGTGACCACCTGTCAAAGAAGAGGAGCAGAACTGGCTATGTTGAGTCATACATTTGATACCAGACCTCAAAGCTGACGTTGATGCAGGAGAATCGTCATAAGCTCAAGGCTAGCATGGGACACTTGGTGAGAACCTGTTTCAAAATCAAAACAATAAAATGAGTATATGATAAAAGTAAAGAGAGGAATAATAGAGAATGGGATTTGTAGTGAACAGTAAAATGAATAGGCAGAGGCTCATTCATTTCAAAGATGTCAAAATTGCTAAAATTCTCAATAATGTACTGTCCCCCCTACTCCCTTCAGAAAAGAGCAGGCCTCCCTAGGAGCAAACATAGCATATCAAGCTGCAATAAGACTAAACACACTCCCCTAACATTAATGCTGGACAAGGCAACCCAGTAGGATGAACAGCTTCCATGGAGTCAAGTATTTCCTCTAATTCTCACAATCTTTCTTCCTCTTCTTCCATAGATTCCTGAGCCTTGGTGGGAGGGGTTTGATAAAGACATCTTACATAGGGCTGATTGCTCCAAATTCTCTTACTCTCTGCACATTGTCCAGTCTTTAGATGTTTTTTAAGCAGTGGAGAAACTCAGTGGGTGTTCAGATAAACAAGAAGTAAAGTCAAAAAATTGTTGGTTTTTCATTCTTTCAAAATGATAACATGCTTGTTAATATTTGAATCCCCAGCTACCCAAAAAGCTCTAAACAAACATGGAAGTTACTATCATGCTCCAGAGTCCATTAACTAGGCTTTCCTTTTGTTGACGGCTCACATGCTACCTACCCATGATAAATCAAGCAAGCCCCTTGATTTCCCTATGTCAAGATGTTTATCGCTTTTAAACACACTAAGAAATATTGTGCTTTCCACAAAGCACATATTTTCTGTCCTGATAAAACCTATATGTAAAATGGGTATGCTTCAACTACTTGTTTAAATTTTTGTTGCACTTGTTTATTTATTCATATACATGTATGTGAACACATGTGCACACACACAGCATGCATATACACAGGTATATAGTCATGATTGTAGAGGTCAGGGACAACTTTTGGGAGTTGGCTCCTTCCTTTTACCATATATACCAGATATCGAACCCAGGTCCTCATATTTGGCAGCAAACACCATTATCTGCTAAGCCATTCTGTTCCTCCATATCTCAACTATTTTAATGTGTATCACATTAAAAATGAAATACTTAGATGTTTTACTTTATAATATTTTATATTATTTTCAGAAAATAAGTTTAAGGTTAAATTACCTACTCGTCGTCAATGATATTTTAATATAGCTAGGCTTTCTGTAGAGTCTGGTTCATTGAACACAGAAGTCATTCTTCTCTTCATTACTAAAGCTTTCCTAAAACACTAAAATCACTGCTATTTTAATCTTAATTTGAAACTTTTTCAGCCCATCCAAACTTTATTTTCCTCTTTGATAAAATAATTCAAACTCTATCCCAAAATCTTTCCTAAATTGGACTCTATAGAAGAATCTTGAATGATCTACATGAAGACAGATAATTTTGGTCAGATGGATTAAAAGTTCTGATTCCACTAGCATGTTTAGGAAAATTAATATAAATCATGTATACATATAACAAAATAGTTATGTGCCCTGGCAAGACTCAAGCTTGAATCATTTGAGAAGAGGAATTCTCAACTGAGATATTGCCTCCACGAGATTTGCCTGTAGGCAAGTCTGGTCCATTGTGGGTGGTGGCAACCCTGAGCAGGTAGTACTGGGGTACATAAAAGAATAAGCCAAGCAAGCCACCAGGAGCAAGCCAGGAAGCAGCTTTCCTCCATGGCTTGGGCATCAGTTCATGTCTCTAAGTTTTACCCTAAATTCCCTCAGAGATGAAGTGTGACTTTAGAGTTGTAAAATGATATAATCCCTTTCCTCTCCAATTTGCTTTTGATCATGGCATTTTATCATGGCAGTAAGAACCTTAAGATTTTATGGAAAACAATAAAATTAATAATTAATAATAATTAAACTTTCATAGAGCTAATTAAATTGTTATGAATGCAACAAAATCCAAAAAGTAATATAGTTGTAGTTAATGAAAGCAACCATATCTATGGTTCATTTTTCTCCCTCTATAAAATACATATCTTTTGAAGACCAGTTTTATAATTTTTTAGTATTATTTCTTATTATAAAAATAATACCCATGGAGAGTTCTGCTGATCTGGAAGCTATCACACTTAGGTCTGCCTCAACACTCAAACTGCAGAGCTACAGCAATACCAGTAGGCTCAAAAAGCTCAAGATGTAACATTAAGAGCCAGTAGGGCTGCCTAAATGGCACCAGAACAATGACAATACCAATTGACACGTCAACTTGGATCGGGAACTTTCAAAACATTGCAGGGTAGAGACTCAAAGACCATTCATCAGGACCAAAGTCTGCAGTGAGAGTCTGTATTAAGCTTGCCAGTGACTTCCTGGAAAGAAACCCTTCTTCCAGAGTAGCCTGGAATGTATTTTACAAAGAGCTTTGAAAGTCAAATAACACAGAAAAACTAGATTCTGCTTGGCAGGAGGTAAAGCAAGCAAGTAGTTTAAGAGAAGCCAAAAATATACAGTTAGCTGGGAGCATTTTGACCCCAAGTTTCTAGAATAGGGCTGAATACTTTCCCAAGGGACATTTTATAATGGGGATAGAAAAGAGAGGTCAGATACAAGATAAACCAAAGATGGCTCTAGCTGAGACAGGATGGAGGAACGTTTGCTCTGTCACAATAAGATACCTTTATGATATAGGTTGTGGAGCTCAGACTGTTAATGACTTCTGAGAGAGGAAGTATTAATTTTCCCAATAAATAAATCCACTGATATATTAGCTAATTCCAAGTAGTCAGCCCTAAACATAAATCATGTGAACAACATTAAATTGACTTAGCAAATTATATTTGTTTGTGTATGTGACAATAATTAAAGAAAAAGAATTTGAGGAGGAGAGGAAGTTCACGAATATGTTGGATAAGAGAGAAAGTAAGCATATAAATAATGCAAATACAGTACACATGTTTGAAGATTATAAATATTTTAAATGTACAAGAACTGAACCATGCAATGACTTAAAGCTTTATTATCTTTACAGAAAATCCAGCTTCAGCTTTGTAAGGGTACCTGACTGAGGCTTGAGACATTTACCATCCAGGTTACAAATCTGCAAAGGTAGAATATGCTCACTAGTATTCTTCCTCTTGTGATCCACTGTACAATTACTATATAAAATGCATTTATCTCAGAAATGTTTTCCATAAAGCTTATCAATTGCTGACCAAGTCCTAAGGACATAAGAGTCTGTGAAACATATATCATATTTAAGCCATAATGAAAATGTAGATCTTTTGTGAGTGAAGGATTCTCATCAAAGCTTACATATCAGAACTTCTTCCAAAAGTCCTTAGATTCTCATAGGAATTCTTCCTAGGAAACAGAATCTAACATGAATAAGGAGTATATTCCCTCCTCATTTGTTTTATGGAGCACAACATCTGCCTTCACATGACAGACTGTGATTTGGGCTAGAGGTAATGCTTGTACATATTATTTATGACATTAAGCATTTATGGGAAGCAGAGGTTATAGGTCATTTATGTTTAGGGAAGCTATACATCTGTTCTCTTATCTGTGGCAACCATGAAAATCCAAGCAGGTGTGGATGCTGAAAGAATCCTCCTCTTTTACATACAATTGTACCCTTGGAGAACTGCTGAGCTGAGATGACAGTAAAATGAAAACGTTCTGCCTGCCACATCAATTGTCTTATTTTCCCCCTTCATCCTCAGAAAACATAATCCACTAATAGACAAACACAGAGAGATGCCAAAATCTGTAGATGCCCAAATCCCATATCAAGATGGTATAATATTTGTATATAATTGGCACCTCATCTTATAAACCTTTAAATACCTATGGACTAATTACATAACTGATGTTGAATTATGTGTGCATAGCTGATATGCTATATTTTTAGGTGATATTGACAAAAAAGCCTGTGCAAGTTCAGTGCAGATGTAATTGCTTTATAACAGGCATTATTCACCAGGGTTGATTGTAGATACCAAAGCTCTGGAGGTTTAAGTATTTTATGTAAAGGCCTGTCTGAATTTGATTGCTAGTGCGATCACACTCTTAATCAAAGCAGTGATGCTCGATAAAGGTTTCCAAAGTACACTTGTCTTTCAGACCCTGAAGCCAAATCCCTGTGTTACAGGAAATAGACTGGAATAGTGTTGGGGGAAGATTCTGATGGGAAATGGATGCCTGAGTGACTCTGTACACGGATGAAGCTCCTAGAAAATTGACAAAATGCAGAATTTAAATTAGATCTGAAGGCAGCAACTAAAACTATGTTTTAAAATAAGGAAATAGGTAAACTTTATCCAGGGGAATATTGAGGCAAGGGCTGGAAAGAAAAAAAAAATTGCTGGATTTTCTCAAAAGATTTACTGGCTCATTGTCACCTGTTGGGAAGAGAACAATTAACTTTGTCTCTGGTGGCCGTGGCCCATGATGAATCCCACGAGATACTCTTCTTTTTATCCAACCTGAATTTGTTTAAAGCTGAGGTATTTCAGGGGAATAGGAACAAACACACTCAGAGTTGACTCAGCACTCTAATGTACTCAGTATGTCGGCTGAAGAAACCAGTGAGAAGAAGCTGAAAGCTAGAACATTTCCCCCTTTTCTCCAAAATAAGTCCTTTCACAGCCATGTGACTTGTTTAAAGAATATCCTAGGTCTGCTGAAAAGGAGCTTGTGTGGAAGGTAGATGGTGGTCCTCTAGTATTTCATTAAAAGGATAAGTAGAAAGGCTATGAAACAAGAATCTAAGGCCCTCTCTTTATTGACATGTAGCTGAATGGTTGGGGACATCTTCCCTACGGCAGGTTTTAAATGGATATGCTAAATGGTAGCTCCTACATCTGCTCTTTTTCTGTAGTAAGTGTTAAACGGCATCATCTTTCAGTAAGATAATAGAAATATGTTTTGATTAAGGATGTCACAGAAGCAGTTGTGTTCTTTTTCACCAGTTCTCTCTATTTGTAATCCTGTTTGGTCCAGGAGAGAGTCCAAAGTTAAGCAAGACTATGTCCTCTGAAACCTCTGATGTATCAAACATTGCAAAATACCATTGACTGCTTCAGCAAACTGAGAATACTTAGAAGATCCAAAACAAAGCAATTTATATCCGTACTCAGGAACCTGAGAAATTGACTATTTACATCTTCAAGAATTCAGTTTCTGCCATTCATGTCATTTTCTATAAAACTATATTGGTGTGTTTCAAGGAACATGCCTCAGAAGTTTATGAACACAGGCCATAAAATACACCCATTAAAATATCTAGAACTTCCAAGGTGATTTTAGCATAACTGACTCCTGAGCCATGTGGCTATTAGCATCATTCCCTGTGACACCTAAGCAGTGATTTAAAGGAAGCAACCATGGCTTGTGATGCAGTTAATGACTACTGATCAATAAAACAGCAACATTGTGCCCTGCGCCAATGTAAACACTTTGTGTTTTTACTAATGTATGCAAGCCAATGTCAATTAAAACCAATTCTGCCATAGCTATGTTATAATTCACCATAAAGACCAGCAAGAATCACCAGTTTATTGGTCATTTAGTGACTATTCCCGTCATTGAAAATGTATGGCACATGGCTAAGGATTACTTTCTTAAGAAGAATGGGGAAACTTTATTATAATAAAACTCAGTATTTATTGCACAAAAATCTACCTTAATATATTATCTACTACTCCCTGCATAACTAACAAGTTGTTCATGTTGTAAGCATTCCATTAGTATCTCCTCTACTAAAAGATGTTCTAATAAGTATAAGCTAATAGTGATAACCCTCAAGATGAAAAGATACTTTTGAAAACTGGTTTAAAAATCCTAATTTGATATTAACTTCATACACATTGAGTATGCTTATAAAAATGAAACACATCGGAATAGTTCTAGTAACTTTTAAAAGCTAGAAGTCACAATTTCTCGTGGGGAAAATGTGCTACTGATAAGAAAACATGAAGAGGCTTGTAAAGTAGGTTATATAAAATTAACATGTTTGAGGAAACATGCTATCTAGTCCCACTGAATAGTACATATCTTCATTGTTACAAAAGTGTTCCTTTTGCCTGTGTAGAAAATATTAGATATGTATCTCTGGGAAAATTGTTGAATATTTTGGGAGTATGCTTTTGGAAAATATTTACTTTAGATAACAGGGGTGAAATTACAAGAAATAATTTGAGATTAACTTTATCTGATGAAGGCTTATTAGACAACTACCAGTTACCAAAAATACTCTTCCCTTGGGAGAAATGAAGCTAAATAAGATGAGAAGCGGTGTTTCTAACGTATGTAGTCAGTACTGAGTCAGGAAAGTTTTAAGTTGGCAATGAGATTGGTTCCCTCTGCACTTACGCTGTAATAGGATTGCTAAAACACATATCCTGTACTGTATCAAGGTGATCTGCACATCTTAAATCTCTTTGATGGAAATCAAACATGCATGTGGAGAGCCAGATAAAAGAAAATGCGTACTTGACAGTTGCTGAGCAAGATAAGCAGAAGGTATTTATGCCACTGTATTTACTACCTGGAAATATCTTATTGCTAAGTAAATATTGCAACACATTAAAATGTATCCACGGCTCATGTGTCACCTTATCACCTAAAGTCTGGAGTCATTCCAAATTCAGGAAGCATTGTTTACATGTTAAGAAGTACATTTTTTAGTTGTTTATATTCTAATATTAAAAGTTTCTTAGTGCTGTGCTAAAAATAGTTTCCTGAAGATACACAGGTTGGAGCCGAAGAGATGGGCTGGACTTGGTGGTGCACATCATCAATTCTAGAACTCTAGTGTTAGAGGCAAGCAGAACTCTATGACTCCCATGTTGTTGGGTTTCTGTCCTGTCTGGTTTCTGTCCTCCCACCAGGTCCCACAGCCATTTAGCCCCAAAGAAATCACACAGAGGTCTACATTAATCATAAACTGATTGGCCCATTAGCTCAGGCTTCTTATTAACTCTTATAACTTATATTAGCCCATTATTCTAGTATATGTTAGCCACATGGCTCAGTACCTTTATCGGCGGGGCAGGTCACATCTTGCTTCTTCAGTGTCTGGACAGGACTGCAGAGGGAGTTTCCCTCTTTCCCAGAATTCTCCTTTTCTCATTGACTTGCCTCTACTTCCTGTCTGGTTGTCCTGCCTATACTTCCTGCCTGGCTACTGGCCAATCTGTGTTTATTTAAAACATAATTGAGAGAATATAGAAAATTGTCCCACAGTACTTCCAGGTCAGTCTAGTTAATGAGGTACAATCTCAAAACTAAAGTAAATAAAACAGTCAGATATTTAGCCCTACGGTATTGGTCAACTTTAAATATCAGGATTTATGCCTTCAAACTTCAAAATGTTTTATGACTTCACTATCATGAACCACTTTAAGGGCCTAGTAAACAGAGTGCACAGTCCTGTGCATTATCCTCTCTCCCTCTGTCATCATCTGTATCTACCTAATTTGAAACATGTTTGCCTCCTTCTGAATCCCCATGGGAACTTTAAACTTCATTTTAAATATGTTTTAATTTGTATAAAAGTTTTAGTTTAATTACATCATCTCCCCTTTACATACAATTGTCCAGAAACTGGAGGGGCACAATCCATTACTTTGCAAATTGTGATTTCCTTGGCTTCTATGCCTCGTCCAGCTTCTCTCCATCGTAATATCCACCTGATCATCAGATTGCACTTTAAATATCACCTCCTTCAATAATGTATTCACTCCCCTGTGCTTCTTCTAAATGACAACTGAGTGCTCATTTTTTATGCCCGTACTTCAAAGCCTTAGAGTTCTTACAAACACACACATTAATTATATCACTTGACTTATTATTTTATTATTTCCCAAGAGAAAGGGACAAGTCTCTGACAAGAGGATAATCATGTTTCGCAAAATATGCTATGTACACAAATTAACTTATATCATGCAGGGTCAAAAAAACCAGCCAAAAGAAATTAGAGGGAATGGCTCATATCTTTGATTCTAAGTACTAGTTTCCAATTGAAAATGTAAAGGATTGCCTATCTTACCTAGAACATGGTACAGAGATTAGACACATGAATTTCTAATCAATTTTTTCTTAGTCAACAGGTTTAGGTTTTTCAGACTTAAATTTGTAAGTTTACAAAGAAAATATTATAATACTTAGATAGATTTTATTATATAGTCAAGTGATATTTGCAGTTTTCAAAACTTACTAGTCACCTAGGCCAGCACCAAGGAAATGTCCATGTGACAAAGTTATTATGCACTCAGTGTATGTGGCTTTGTGTGTGTTTTTGTGTGTGTATGTGAGTTCTCACATGTGTGTACTCTAGGGATTGAACATAAGCATTTCATGCATGCTAGGCAATCACTCCAAGTTGTATCCCAGGATTAATTCCTAAATGCAAATAAAGATCCTGATTTCAAATGCTAGTTTAGGCCTTCTTTGGCTTGGCCATGTTGTTCTAGATGTCTTGAGTACATTGCAACAAAGCACTTGTCTAATATTTAATACTGATAACATATTAAACTTTTCTTGTTATAGACAGCTTGCTGAGGTATGATAGAGTCTTCTTTTCCCATAAGGATACTGACTTCTCTCAATGATACAACTTTTTTCCAATTTAAGAAGTAATTCAATTGTCTTTATAGAGTTTCTCTGGTGAAATCTCTCAAGAGAGTCTTTGGGTTCCTCACCCACCAACTCCCACAATCTCACAGAATGTGATTTACCAACTAGTCATCTTATAGTCAATAACAGCAGGGCTTTCATTTCCTAGGCTTTAAATAGATTCTTTTTTCAGCTATGCTAAAGTCACCCTTGGGAAGGTAGACTTTTTCCATTATTACATCTAGTTGAGAAATGAGCAACTCTGTCTGGGACATTGAATTCAGATCACTGGTGCACTAAGGGATGGAATTTCCAACTTGGAAACTGGGGACTCTAAACTTCCTGTCTAAAGGAACACAGTTTTGCATTTGATAGCAGTAGGAGTTTGTTTATCAGAAAACTAATTTATTTTCTAATCTAAAGCTTATCACACAAGTCTTCAATATGAGGAGGGAGCTAGTACTTGACATCAGTCTTTATGTGCGGGTCTCTATAATAGTTTTCAAGCAGTATCCTGTTCTATCTTACAAATCATGCAAAATAGTTGTCATTTTCTTCACTTTAGAAGAAAAAGTCATTTACCGATGGCATCGCAGCTGTTAAAGGTCACAACTCAAACCGTCAGTCCTGAGACTTATGCTCCCTCTGACAGAAAAGGCCTCCTTCTGCATATGACTATGTATGAGTAGGAGATTTATACAGGCTTACTAGATGTATCAATTTTTTAAATTACTTCAAAATCTAGCTCTACTTAATTAACTATAAACATTTTCAAAATAATAAGTCTAACAAATTATTTGACTGAATAACATTGCAGTTGATGAAAACCTAGAACTCTCTTTTTTAAAAAAATCATTTTATCTGCTTTCTTCAGCGTAGTCACTAGACGTCAGAATTTTAGGGGTGCCAGCTCTCCAAAGAATCTCTATAAAGAGTTTCTAGCCAGAGAAATCCTTTAAAGGTAATTGAATTACATGTTGAATTGGAAAATATATATACGCTCTCAGTCAGTGAGTTGCATTCCTAGCCCCTGAAGCACTTCTTTTTTTAAAAAACAAAAATAATATTTAAAATTAAATTAGGATTACATGACTACCCTTCCTTCCACTTCTTACAAATATGCAATCTGCTGAGTTCATGTTTGTTAGTTGTGCATATGGTTTCAGGGATGACCACCTTACAATGCCTGGAAGAAGCTGATTTGTCCTCTCCTGAGCTGCTTTTAATTCCCTGTACGTCTTTGTCTAGGAGAGGTATGCCGTGAAGTTTTACCCCTTCCACATTACCATGTCAGTTGATATCACCACTTTTCCAGTCCTGCTTGTGTAGCCATTTCTAGTAGAGGCTGTTTGATAGCAAAATTCCTAGTATTCTGGATCTTAACAAGGGTCTTTGTACCCATGAAACACTCCTGATGTTCCTCTAAGCTTGATTAAACTTTAAGTAAGTTTCTAATTCACTACAAGCCTCTTTTCTTTTTTTCTTCTTAGAAGATTGACTGCAAAAGACATATTTGGTTAAAATGTTCTCTTTTTCTAGAAATCTATGCAAATGCTACTATCACATTCTAAGAATAAGTTCCTTAAAGACCTGGGAGTGTTTGAAATGTAACATGAAGGAAGAGGACCCTCTCTCTCAGTCCCTGCAGTAGTTAGGGGCAACTATTACAGGCACAGGAACATAATAAAGCCAGAAATTATCTTTTTAAGTGATAAGTCAATGGAGTCAAAAACCACACTTCCTCCACATTCAGATCTTAAATTTTAAACTGTGTATATGAATGTGTATATGAATGTGTGTATTAATATATATATATATATTAATTACATAAATACACAAGTAGGGACTAGTACCCAGAGGGAGCTAGGGAGCATGGAAGAGTACAGTCTGGCAATTGGATGAATAAGAACAAAATATAATAACACATATTAATGAGAATACAGAAGCAAGGCCCATTACCTTTTATTCTGATATGATTCTCATCATAAGCATTTAGTAAACACAGATCTAAATGCAGAAACAAAAAATCCAAAATATTCGAGCATCCATGAAATTCAGTTGGTTGAACACATTCCACTGATTAAAAAGCAGCTCCCCATTGTGCCCAGAGCTTTTCTGCCAACTAACTCCAGAGTTAGAAAGCCTGTCAGCCTCCTTTCTCCCTTGGTGCTGGCTATCCAGACAAGATATTCCCACCTTATTGCTATCAGTGCCATCAAGATATCTTTCAGTCTTTCTGTGCCCCTCAGAAACAGTTACCCAGTTTCTGTTTAATACAGTGTCTCCAGTTCTGTGTGTACCTTGAAAGATGTTCTTATTGGCGGGAGGTCAGATATTTTGTATTTCTTTGTGCCTAGTAGATGTGCTGTGAACAAATTATATCTCTTTCCATTTCCTTAAAATGGCACATAACATAGGTTTTAAATAAATGCCAATTAGATATAATTGTATTTCTTTTAAGGCAATTTAAAATACATAATTTCTGCTAAAAATGACTATCCAGTTAATAGTCATATAAAATTAAATCACTGTTTATAAAAACGTGCATATAGAATATGTTTGAAAAAAGTGCTCTTAGCAACATTGCCTCCCTTCCCACCTCTGGTTTCCTTTTTTTTTTTTTTTTTTTTTTTTTTTTTTTTTTTTTTTTTTTTTTTTTTTTTTTTTTTTTTTTTTTTTTTTTTTTTTTTTTTTTTTTTTTTTTTTTTGGTTTTTGTTGTTGTTGTTGTTGTTTGTTTTTCTTTTTTTCTTTTTCCTTTACTGACACTTTAAAGCCTTTGACTCTTACATCACAATAGTCCTTCCTTGCAGGTTTCAGGTTCTATGAATTGATGCTAGAATAAAATCCACATATAAACATATCTGTGACCACCATTTTACATTGATGCAAAGGTTGTGAAATTAAATGAGTATAATTGCTGAAACCAATAAAAAGAACATTTTAAATATTGAAACACAGACTTCTTTTCGGAATTACAGTGTGTTGGAACACAGTGAAAAATGAAGTTATGCAAGAGGAATTCAGAGAAGTTTTGAGAAAATTCCAAGAAAACAAAACAAGAGTCTTGTGACCTCAGTTTCTTCAAAAACTAGAAACTGTTCTTGCAATGTGCTTTTATGCCCCTCCCATATATAGCAGAGACAAGTGAGTTAACATCAGATTATTCATTACAGCTGCTTATTGTTATTTGTTTATATGTCTCTTTGGAAAACTTTTTGCCACGTTCAGTTTATCGTTGTGATTATATACAGTTTGAATTCATTGGAACTTTGCTCAGGTGTGACACATGATTAATTAAAACTCAGGGTCAGAATTTGGAGTTCAACCTGAAGATCCAAAAAGTAAAACAGCCTGCCACTGACTCTTACCTCAACCTCAGTCTAAAATGGTGATCCTGCCTGCTGGAGTCTTAGAAGGAGACTGCATCTAAGAGATGTATACCCTCCCCCTTCCCCGTTTTATAATCCTCTCTAGGTCTGGGATTAAAGCCATGCACCATTGCCATTAAAGGCATGCACTGTCCAGTAGCATAGCATATTCATAAATGTACCCAAATCCCCTACCAGGAAGAAGCACAATGCTTATTGAGCCTATTTAGGCTTTGAAGGCATCAAATTGCTGACTTAGGTATATTGTCTAGGCCCATATGCTGCGGGAGCTCCTTCCACTCCTTCAGCCAGTAGCCTTTAAGATACCAGCCCACTTGGGCATGGTCTCCTTGGCTTGAAAAAGCAGTGGTAGCCATGTGCTAGCGCTCTTGCTTCAGACTCTGCTGCCAGCTACCAGACTCTTTTCCTGGTCTTACAGAGGGCTGTTGTCTAGGATGGTGATCTGTAAGTTTTTCCTTTAAATAAATAACCCTTTTATTAATAATGATTCCAAACTAGTGTGGGATTTTTTTGTGACTTACTCCATTACCTAGTGCCCAACGTTTGGTTTTAGAACCACCTCCCCACTCCCGCCCCCCCCCTTGGCTGCCTGCCGCCAGTCAGCTTGGCTCAAGCCCTTCCTCAGCTGCAGCCTACGCGTGGAGCCAGCAGTTCAGTATAGAACCTCACGCAGTGCCTTTTCTTGCCGCAATTCTTTACATGCCTTGGATTGGCTTCAAGTCCCCATGAACCCTATCATTTGCCTTACAATGTGGATTTAAACTCCATGCCTCCTGGGATCCATGGGCCCAGACAGTCTCTGCCTGCCTGGTTTGATCTTTTCTGAGCATTTTTTAAATCCCCCCTTGCAGCCAGTGCTTAGGCAGTGCTAGTCAGAGTGCAAGCAGTTGCCAAATGCTGAAAACCCCCTGGCACAAAAACTCCCTGCGACTTCCCAGCAGCTCACATAGACACACTGTATGAAATCCCTTCCACACCTGAGTGGAGCGCTACCTCAGCAGCATTTGCAGCGTGACCCTTTGTCCCAGCACAAGGACGCTGGGCACACAGTCAGCCACTTTCGCAGAGGCTGTGTCATGACCCCCTGCAGTGGGTCGGAATGGAGCAGCAGGGCGGGTGCCCAGGGATAGCTGAGCTATTTATCAGCTGCTAGACGCTCCCTGGGTTTTTGTGCCCTGTGCCTGGTCTCTGGGTTTTCTCACTCTGTGTACTACATCTAAACTCTAGAGTGACTCATTTTTCCCCAGTTTTTAAACAAATATCAGAACAGATTTTAAAACAGGATTTGTCGTGACACTGTTGCATTGGTTCCAGTAGCGACTCGGAAACAGCACCATCTGCTGGTTAAAGGTAAAATGGCACGTTTCATTTTTAATGGGACTCTTGCCACAGTTTTTGCTGCCACTATAGAAAAAATCACAAGAGGCCTATATGCCTATGGAGATACCTCAATTTACTGGTCATTAGGTTTTAGTTTTCTTCTTCATATTATATCACTATGGAAGTATATGGCATTAATTGATAGGATTAATACCATGATAGGCAAAATTGGCTCCATATCTAAGGGTACTAGGAACTTACCTGAGAGGGTCCAGGCTGTTGAATTTGACATTCAGAAGTTATCACAGAGATTTGATAAGGTAACAGACAGAATATACCTCCAGGATGGCAATTTACACGACATTCAGGAGCATTGCAAGGAGGAGATGTTATCTTTGAAAGGAAACATTAAGACCTTGGAATCACAGGTGCAGAATGGGGACCAGAAAATTGATACCATAGGGAAATCACTAGAAACATTTGTAGGTCAGGAGATTCAGGCTTTATGAGAGATTATGATTAAGAGATTTGAAATGATTGAGGAAAGTATTGAAGCTGATGAACAGGGTGAGAAGACAAAGGCAGGATACACTGTCACCAGCGGCTGTCAAAACTGGTTTACTCAGGATCTTAGCAACAAACCCTGTAATTTACTCTGACAAAGTATCAACTTCTAAAGGCTCAAAGGGAGCCAAAGAAGGTAGATGGATGCCAATAGGAATGAATGATCAAAAGGAAATTAAGCACACCACCGTTACTTATGTTTTGCACTCTACATTTGTTAAGTAAATGATAAGGACTTGGGCTTCTAATGTCAGGGCTATGTCCCATGATTTCTCCCAGTTAGCATCTGTGTGTTAGAAGATGTACCTAAGGAACTTAGAATGCAAAAAGATAATTTGGCCCTTAAGTTCTAGATCAGCACCTATGGATGAATGGATTCAGCATACTATGAATTTTCAGACATTTAACTACGATGATGAATCTTGGGTAGGGGAAGCATTTTCCAAAGCAATGAGGGGACATCAACCTGCCAAATGTTTTAATTGTGGTAAATTAGGACACCTAAAAAGGGATTGTAGGCAAGGAATTTCTAGGAATAACACTTCATCTGGAAATAGCAGGAATAGGAAACCTTGGCCTTCAGGTATATGTAGGAGATGTAACAAAGGACGACATTGGACCAATGAATGCAGATCAACACCAGACAGACAAGGCAACCCAATACCAAAGGGAAACCCTGAGGGGCCTCTCACAGGCCCCAAAGCCAAAAGTGGCCCAGTTGTTCCCAGTAACCGTGGAGGAAAAGGCACACCAGGAAGATTAAAAACTCTAGAACCTTCTGTGCAAGACCATAAGGTTCTAAATGATGGCTCAAATTTGGAGGATAAGTCAGAAATTCAAATAGGAAATAAGTGTATCAATGATCAGAGACCAAAGCTGAGAATACATATAAATGGAATTGTGATTGTTGGCTTGATAGACACAGGAGCAGATGTGAGCATCATCACTCCAGAATCTTGGCATCCAAATTGGCCTCTTCAAGAGGCAGATGTTCCTTTACTAGGAATTGGAACCATATCTCGAGTTAAACAAAGCACGAGATGGGTTGACTACATTGGGCCAGAAGATCAAAGAGGAAAGCTAAGGCCATATGTAGCAGATATTGCAATAAATTTATGGGTCCGTGACCTGCTACAGGAATGGAATACCCAGATTAACATTCCTGCAGTCCCAGGAACTCATAACTCTGGGACGGATGTAATAAGGTACTATGTACAATGGTCACCAGCCATTCAGCTGTACAAGAACATAAAGCAACTAACAAACCTTTAGAGGCAACAACAGCCCTACTTTTAAAATGGCTAACTGAGAAGCCAATATGGGTTAAGCAATGTCCTGTAGCTGAAGATAAATTGCAGACTTTAGAACGATTGGTACAGGAGCAATTAGATGCTTGACATATTGAGAAAGCAACTAGCCCTTGGAATTCTCCTGTGTTTGTTGTAAAAAAGAAATCTTGAAAATGGAGAATGGTGACAGATCTAAGGACTGTCAACACGGTAATTCAACCTATGGGCCCTCTACAGTCTGGAATTCCTCTGCCTTCTCTGTTACCCATAGGATGGCCTCTTATAGTTATTTATTTAAAGGATTGCTTCTTCACTATACCTTTACAAGAAAAGGATAGAGAAAAATTTGCCTTCACAGTGCCTACTTATAATAACTCTCAGCCTACTAGGAGATACCAGTGGACTGTCCTCCCACAGGGGATTCTCAGTAGCCTAACCCTGTGTCAATACTTTGTGAATCAGCCTTTGGAAATAATACATAGGCAATTCCCTAAGTCTATAATTTACCATTAAATGGATGACATTTTGATATCTGATTCAAACATAGATATTTAGAAAGAATGTTTGAGGAAGTAAAGATAATTTTGCCTAAATGGGGATTACAAATTGCTCCTGAAAAGATTCAAAGAGGAGATTCTGTTAATTACCTAGGTTACAGAATAGGTTTACAGAAAATTAGAACACAAAAGGCACAAAATAGAAGAGACCGATTACAGACTCTTAATAACTTTCAAAGATTATTAGGAGACATTTCCATCCTACAACCAGCTGTTGGGATAACACCTGATCTAATAATTCATTTAAACAAAACCATAGATGGTGATAAAGATTTGAATAGTCACAGAGAATTAACAGCTGAAGCAGAAAGGAACTGACAATTGTTGAGAAAAAATTGCAGGAAGCACGTGTGGATAGGGTGAATCCAAATCTTAGTTGTATTCTAGTCATATTGCCTTCCAGAATTTCCCCTACAGGAATTTTAATGCAGAGGGAAGATATTTTATTTATTTATTTATTTATTTATTTATTTTTTCCATACATTGTTATTTTAGAATGGATCTCTTTACCATACAAACCAAGTAAAAAAATTAAAAACTTATGTGGAAAAGGTCTCTAAATTAATTATAAAAGGTAAACTGAGACTTCATCAACTAGCAGGTTTAGACCCAGCAGAAATTATAGTGCCTTTCACTACTGATGAAATTAAAAAGTTATGGGAAGACAATGAACCATGGCAAAGAACTTCTGCTAATTTTTTGGGAGAAGTTAATAGCAACTATCCCAAAAGCAATAGACTTAAGTATAAAAAGAACTTCTTGGATTTTTCCTCGAATTGTACGTGATGCTCCAATCACTGGAGCCTGTACACTTTATACTGATGGTAATAAATTAGGGAAGGCAGGTTACAAATCAGACGAGTTGAGTAAGGTGGGACAAAGCTCTTATAATTCTGTCCAGAAGGCAGAATTATATGACATTCTTATGGTGCTAAGGGATTATTAAAAACCTCTTAATATAGTTACTGATTCACAATATGGAGAATGAGTTATCTTGCATATTGAAACTGCTGAATTTATACAAGATGATACAGAATTGACTTCATTGTTTATCCAGGTACAAGACATAATCAGGAATAGGCTTTGTCCAATGTACACAACACACATCTGATCCCATACGGGTCTGCCAGGTCCTCTAGCACAAGGTAATGCAGAAATTGATCAATTATTGATTGGAAGCATGTTGCAGGACTCAGAATCTCATTTAAAAAACATCACATCAATACCAAAGGTTTAAAGAAAGAGTTTTCTCTTACATGGCAACAAGCTAAGGAGATTATAAAGAGATGTCCTACTTGCTCTTTATATAACCAAACACCATTACCTGTAGGGACTAACCCGAAGGGTACTCAAAGGAGTGAAATCTGGCAGATGGATGTGTTCCACTTTGCAGAATTTGGAAAATTAAAAGATATACATCACCCCATTGACACTTATTCAGGCTTTCAGTGGGCAACTGCTTTAGACTCAGGAAAAGCTGATTGAGTAATTGCACATTTATTAGAATTTATGGCCATCATGGGTATACCTGCACAAATAAAGACAGATAACGGTCCAGCTTATATCTGTAGGAAAATGAAACAGTTTTTTGCTTATTATAATATTAAGCATATTACAAGTATACCACTCAATCCTACAGGTCAAGCAGCCATAGAAAGATCAAATCAAACTATAAAGGATATGTTAAACAAACAGAAAGGGGTTACATATGCTCCCAGAAAGAGATTACATAATGCCTTATTAACCTTGAATTTTCTTAACGCTAGTGAGAAAGGAACAACAGTGGCAGAAAGACATTGGATAATGGAAAAGTCTGCTGAACTAAATCAACCAGTTTATTTCAAGGATGTGCTGACCTCGCAATGGAAGCCAGGAGATGTGTTGCGTTGGGGAAGGGATTTTGCTCTTGTTTCCACAGGAGAAGAAAAATTGTGGATACCATTAAAATTAGTAAAGGTTCAGTTTGAAAAGGAAAAACCTCTTGGAGAGGAGACATGACAGCTCATCCACAATGTTGATAATTATACAGGTGGTAAGAAAAACATATAGGATGGGGGCATGGTTCTGTTCTTGTCTCTGCAGGAAAACACTCATCTTCAAAAAATTCAAGGGACCCTGGATGTTTGAATACTGGCAGTTGGAAAAATAACTACCCAATAGGGATCATCAAGAAAACCGAATAGGCTCTGTATGTATAAAAATCAAAGATATACATTTTACATATATATATATGTATATATGTGTGTGTGTATATATATATATATGTATTTATATTTCTAAATTTATAGAGCTGGTTTTAGAGTTCAAATCTGGCTCAGTCCATCTCTAATTCCAAGCCTGTTTTTAAGAGAAAAACCCCGAGTTTCTTTCTTATGTCAGGAGTTATGATATGGGACAGAAGGAAAAAAGAATTTAGAAAACATCCTTGCTTTTCTTCATATATATCATACTTTTCATTGAATATATATATATATATATATATATATATATATATATATATTTGTGTGTATATGTCTATATAATTAATGTTTAAGTTTTCCACAATGAACAATGAATTTTCTTGCAGTAGTCTTTGAAGTTTCAAGGAAGAAGACGGGGCCCCATAACAACTCCACCTGGTTGATATGACATCATGATACTGATAGTGCTACTACAAGACCTGATTTGGGGACCAGCTGCACAAGGCAGTTCCAACTTGGTTAGCTGAAATGGTATACATCTTTTACAACATTCTGGCAAGACATCCACAAAATACTAAGAGACTATTTGCAATCTTACCAGACATTAATCTTGAAATTTAACCATCATTTTATTTTTACAGAATCCCCTAGAAAGATCGTTGCCCCCATGACAGCTGGAAGTAATTCTAGATGACAACATCCCCTCTCCCAGCAAAGTTTGTCCTCTAGTTAGGGACATCATTTAAGGGTTGATTATAATTGGTATACAGTTGAGGGTTCGCGGAAGAATTTTATAAGCTAAGGGATCTTTTTGGAAAAAAAGAGGGAAAATTGGATGATGGGATAATAGATTGGTATTTGTGAGTTATTGTTTATAGACAATTACATTGGCATAGATTCTTATATATGGATACAAAGTAAATTATATTGAATATTGTATGCATGCATGCTTCTACCTCTGTTTAAAACATCTTTATGTAGTGATATATAAATATATATGTATATATATTTACCATATTGCAGTGTACATTTCTACCTCTGATCATGATACTTGTACATTGTTTACATTTGGAGGTCATTTTCCTCATTGATTGCACAGTTGTTTATTGTCTTAATCTTTAAGTTAGATAGGTATTAAGAATTATAGATTAATAGTCATCTATGCTTGTCATATTTATAGTTAGACAAATCAGATTTTTTAGACACATAAAACTATATTCTGTATAAATAGATAATCTTCAACCTCTTCAAAGAGTTGTAGAAAGTGGCATTTAATCTAACTTAGAGTTCTGTGGTAGTGAGACACAATCGCTCTTGGCAACACCAATCTATTCCCAAGAGATTGTTGTTCACCAAAGACACTCCACTTGGAGCTTGTCTTCTTCTTGGCAAAACCAGCCTCTTGGCAAGGAACTGCCTGTACCTCAACTATTGACAAAATACATGGTATCAAAAAATGGATAAGCAGAACTGTCAAATCTTGCCAAGACAGAGTAAGATGGTTTTGAAAAATTTCTTGCCTTTAAAAATAATCTGTCAGTTGTTCTAGCCCTTAGCCAAAGTGCTTCAACACTGCAAATGTGACTTTGGGTGATTGCCCAGGTAGCCAGTTGCCTCTGTGATTTGTTGCATGTTTTGGAAGTTGTTTGATTGTACTTCCTAATTACTCAGGTAACATTATTTCCTTTCTCGTATCTTCGATGGGTTTGAAGACTAGATAAGTGTAGTTACTTTCCTCTCATAACTTGGTTAAGTTATTTATTATACAAGACTTAAGCTAGTTAGACTAGGATATTTATTTCTTATTGTATATAATTTTGTAGTATGTTTAGAACTCTCTTACTTAAACAAAAGGGGGAGGTGCTGCAGGAGCTCATTCCATTCCTTCAGCCAATAGCCTTTAAGATACCAGCCCACTTGGGCGTGATCTTTGGCTTGAAAAAGCAGTGGTAGCCATGCGCTTACTCTCTTGCTTCAGACTCCACTTCTGGCTACCAGACTCTTTTTCTGGTCATGCAGAGGGCTGTTGTCAAGGATGGTGATCTGTAAGTTTTTCCTTTAAACAAATACCCCTTTTATTAATCATAATTCAAAACTGGTGTGGGATTGTTTTGTAACTTACTCCATTACCCATATACCAAGCGATTCAGAAAACTCTTAGTTTTGAATGGAGTCTTGAACAGGAAAGGACTCTTGAGCAGGTCCATGCTGCTGTGCATGTTGCTCTACCACTTGGACTATACAATCCAGTAGACTCTATGGTGCTTGAGGAGTTACTGATAAATGACTATGCTGTTTGTTGCCTTTCCCACACCCCCATAGATGAATTACAGTGGGAAAGCCTTGATATTAGGAGTTAAGGTCTTACTATCTCCTCTTGAGAGATAACTAATTTGAGAGACAACTATTCTCCTTTTAAAGATAGAACTTGGCCACTTATTGAGCCTTAGTGTAAACTGAACATTTGACAATGGACCACCAATTTACCATTTAAACAGAGTCACTCCTTATGATCTCAGTATTCATTATCTGACCTACCCAGCCAGAAAATTGGATGTACACAGCAGTAATCTATGATCAAATGAAAGTGATACGTGTACAATTGGCCAAAGCATGTCATGAGTAGCCAAGTAATAAGAAGCTGCCCAAATTCCTATCATTCTTACTCCTATTAAAATGTCTTCTGTTCCCAAGCAGCTACATCTCTTGTATTATGGGATGTGCCCTATGATAGACTGTGTAAGGAAGAGAAGAAAAATGCCTGGCTTCCAGCTGGTTCTTTATACTGTGCAGACACCACAGATGAGTGGACAGCTGCAGCATTTTAGCTCCTTTCTGGAACAACTACTAAGAACATTGAGGATCCTTCCTCACAATGGGTGTTGATTTTAGGAAGAACTCATAGTCTTAAGTTTTGCTTGGAAGGAAAAGTAGCCACATGTACTTTTGTTTACTGGCTCATAGGCTGTAGACAGGAGTTTAGATGGATGATCAGGGACTCTAAAGTAGTATGATTAGAAAACTGGTGAGAAAAATATCTGGATAAGAAGTATGTATCTATATTTCTCTGAATGGACAAAAGAAGAAAATTTTATCTCATGTAAATTCTCATTGAAAGGTAATTTTAGAAGAGGAAGAATTTAATAATGAAGTATAAATGATGACCCATTTTCTGAACAATCAACCTCTATCTCCAGCTAGAATGGCACATAGAGCTGGTCGTTATACTGATTTGTCTAAAGCTAATTTATATATGACTGTATCCCAGTGCCAAATCTTCCAGAAGCAGTGACTGACACTGAGCCCTGATATCATAGTCTTCCTTTTGGTAAAGAGCCATGACTTGGTGGCTGGTTGGTTACATTGGACCACTTCTACGTAGAGGGGGCATCACTTTGTTTTTACTGGAATATATACTTATTTTGGTCATGTTTTTGACATTCCTGTAAATAATTTTTATGCCAAGTTTATTATCACAGAGTATCTTATCCACTATTGTGGTATTCAACACAGCATTGATTCTAACCAGGAAAGGCAGTTAAGGAAAAGCAGGAGTCACTCATGCTTATGGAATTCATTCGTTGTACCATGTCTCTTAGTATACTGAAACAGCTGGCTTTCTAGAATGATGGAATGGCACCTTATTGGCTGGGGCAGGGCTCTCCAGAAGGCTGTATATGCTTTGAAGCAGCATCCAAAATATGGTACTGTTTCTTCTATAGCCACGATTCCCCAGTCCAGGAACCAAGGAGTAAAAATGAAATGGTACATCACCCCAAGTAACTCACTAAGAAAAATATTCTTTGTATTTCCCAAAAACCTGTGTGCTCTTCAGGCCTAGAAGTTCTCAGGCCAGAGGAAAGAATGCTTCTACCAAGGAGCTACAACAAAAACCCATTGAGTTGCAAGTAAAGACTTCTTCCTTGACAATTTGGAGCCCTAAGACCCTTGAGTTAACTGGAATAAAAGTAACAGTGATTATGTTTTAAAGATAACATACATCCTAGTGAGAAACTATTACACAAACTTAGAGAACAATATAGGAAAAACTATCTTCTGAGAGAAAGAAACCACCTCTCTGACAAGGAAAGTCACATGATTCTAGGAGTGAGGCAGATATGCTCCTGCATAGAGGCCCAGAGAGGCCATTGCATGAAACTGTGAAGGTGAAGTCTATATTGTCCTGGAGACCACAAGATATTGGAGATGCCAGAGTTGCAGGATACTTACTGAGGAAAACTACAAACTGTGTGTGGAAGGAGCTCAAGAGAAATTAGTATGTTGCAGTCAACAAAAAAAATGCATGGATTTGGAGATCTGAAGAGTGCCTTGACATCAGGCATGGAAACGCCCAGCTGTGTCTTGGTCTTCCTTTGCTTCAGCATGTACTCACTATGTTCCCTTACCTCCTTTTCAGAATGGTACTATATATCCTGTGTCATTGTATCTTGAAAATATGTGATTTACTTTTTTGATTTTAATTTTACAAGTTATTAAAGTTATGAGATTGCATGAACCTTAGGAGAAACTTTGAACCTTGGACATTTAAATAGGGATTATACTATGATAGATTATGCAGACTTTTGAAGTTTGAAAATGCATTTTACATTATGATACAGTTATAAACTTGTGGAAGAAAAGGAGTAGAATGTAGTAGTTTGGATGGCTTCCACAGGTGCATAGTGAGTGGGAGCATTTCAAAGAATTAGGACATGTAGACTTGTTGGGGGTAGGTGTGGCCTTATTGTATGTAGCATGTCACTAGGGATGGGCTTTGAGGGTTCAGAAGCTCAAGCCAGGCCCAGTGGTTCATTCTCTCTTTCTGCTGCATGAAGATCCATATGTAGAACTCTTAGCTCCTCTCCCGTATAATGTCTACCTGTGTGCCACCATGCTTCCCATCATGCTGATAGTGGACTTTACCTCTGAACTGTTAGCCAGCCCCATTTAATATATCAGTGTTGCTGTGACCATGGCAACATTTTATAGCAATATAAAATCCTAACTAATTCAGGTGGGATCTGAAGTATTACATGGTAGAATCATCACAATGTGGCTAGGATGAGGCACAACAGATGCTTGCTAATAAACAGATCACATACCTCCATAACAATTGTTTTTCAACTATCAAGTATCATGCCAGCTGTTTGCACTAGAAAGTGGGGGCCTACCATCTAAGGATCTAAGCAATAGTGGAGAAGGTACCTAAAATGCCCTTCTCCTATAATCAGATTGATGACTACCATTGTTGTCATCACAGCCCCTTCATCCAGTATCTGATGGAAGCAGATGCAGAGAACCACAGCTAAGAACTGGGCTGAACTCTTAGAGTCCAGCCATAAAGAGGGAAGAGTGATAATATGAGCAAAGGGGTCAAGATCATGATGGGAAAACCCACTGAACCAACTGACCAAAGCTAGTTGGAGCTCACTGATTCCAGACTGGCAGCTGAGGAACCTTGCATAAGACCAAACTAGGAGATAACTGTGTGGTTTGGGAAGTTTGTGGGGCCACTATCAGTGGAACCAGTATTTATCCCCAGTACATGAACTTGTTCTTTTGAGCCCATTCCTTATGAAAGGACATCTTTCTCAGCTTAGATACAGGAGGGAGGGCCTTGGCTCTGCCTCAAGTGATGTGACAGACTTTGATGACTGCCCATGAAAGACCTCACCCTCTCTGAGGAGTGGATGGGGGGCAGGGTAGAGAGAAGATGAAGGAGGTGGGAAGATGGGAGGGAGAGGTAATTGAGATTCATATGTAAAATAAGATTATTTTTAAAATAAAATTTAAAAAAGAAAGTAGGAGCCTAAAAGTTGGAGCTCCAGGGCAACAAGCAGAGATGTGTAGGAGCCTATTGTCAAGTTCTCTCAGAAGATTTCCAAGATCACAAGGACTTCATATTTTAGACAGAAAACTCATAAAGTCCAAGACTAGGGACACCCAGTGTTGGGGTTCAGAAGTTTGTGTAATTTAAAAGCTGCCCAAAAGGGTAATGGATTTACTTGGAGCTTGTAGATCTTCTGCTGTAAAGCCGTCAGGTAATGTTCACAACATTCTGGAGATCAGATCCTCATAAGACCTAGAGTATTTTTAAACCTCTGAGCAACTATCCTACTTCCTACGAGATCAAACAGCTGTTGAGGGTGGAGCTGCTGCCTGAGGCAGGCATTTGATAAACTGTGAAGCCTCCAATCTATGCTATCTACTGGTGCTTCCTGTTTCCAGGTCAGAAAACACTACTAAATTCAGGTAAGGAAAAATCACTCCAGAGATGTCTCTATTAGAGTACAGTGTAGCACAAATAATAAAATCCCAGAGACAGAAATTGGGGTTCAACTCAAAAATCAGAAAAGCAAAGCAGCCAAGCCACTAGAGAAGTCTAGTCTCTCCCAAGGCTGGGTGACTGCAAACTAAGCTTCTCTCTCCGCTCATTTTATATGCCCTCTAGTGCTGGGATTAAAGGCGTGACTCCCTAATACTGGGATTAAAGGTGAGTCACCACCACCTGGATTTGTTTCTACATTGTTTTTGTGTAGCCCAGGGTGGTCTTGAACTCACAGAGATCCATCTGCCTCTGTCTCCTAAATCCTGGGAGTAAAGGTGTGTGTCACCATTATCTGACCTCTAGTGGTTTTAGCGTTGCCTCTAGTCTTCAGGCAAGATTTATTTATCAAAATAAAAATAATATACCATGACACTACATGTTACAATACACCAGGGAAAGTAGCACAGAAGTGTGTCCAAGTCATCTCATAGACATAGCTAAGCAGCCTATTTTAAGAGTATCTGGACCTTCACAGCTACTTGTTTGTCCAAATATTGTGTACCACTCGCAGTCATTAAGTCTTGAACTTTGGAACAGCTACCAAGTTGTCACCAGTCGAAGTAGTTCTCCCATCGGAGAAGAGCTTGTCTTGTGTAGGTAGAAATGGTTCATCAATGTTTGTGATTTTAAAAGGCCTCACACAAACGGTTTTAAGGGTATACCTCTAAGAGCGAGGTCAATCAATCCCAGTCTTTCTCCCAGTTGTTTCAGGGTGTTTCAGTTGTTTAGTCCTCAGGGTGGCTGGTTTTGTCAGAACAATAGTCTCATTAGTGTTAAACTATTAATGCTACAGCTCATTTTGAGCAGCAAGAGAAGGTATAAAAAGTGCTAATTAGACTTATTTGAAATACTCTAAACCCAACAGCTCTGCTTATTTACATGAAAATGAGCTTCAAAATTGTTTACAATATAAACTTTCAGAACTTATAACACTAACAGTGATTTTCACATTTTTAACTACACTTTAACAGTGCTTAAAATTTGCCTGCTTGCCTGCTGACCAAGTCATGAGAGATGGGTCTGTATTGTATAACAAACATTCCCTAGGGAAATGCAACACACACACACACACACACACACACACACACACACACACACACATCCTTTTTCCCCAATTAGGGAGTGGACAACAAAGCAAAGTTACCGACAAAGTCTAACTTGGTGAGCCAATGAGTTTTATGGGAATTACTTGCAGGAATTTGGGTGAGAGATTACTTCTAGGAGCAGAAATTACTCAAGCACAGCTACATCACCAACATCCACCTCAGCATTGGTGGCAGCTCACAAATGTGAACGTGGAGCACACTCCACAGCCTGCAGGCAGCTCATCAGGTTGGAGAACATCCTTTTCTGTCTGCTCAGCTGGTCTGCATCTCTTCCAGGCAGCTCAGCTGCTATAGTTTCCTCTAAGCAGTTTGGAGGATCTCTGTGTCTTCTAGGTGGCTAGACTTAAGTGAGACTCTTCTTTGTAGTTTGGCTTATCTGAGACTGACTGTTAGTAGTCTTTACTATCTACATACTCTTAAGGAAGAAAGGTGTTAGAGAATCTGGTCAGTTTCAGAGACTTCCTAGAGCTATTTTGAGTTGTTTATTTTCTGTGTTAATGAGCCTCCTAACAGAATGCTACACAACACTGTCTCATCTTACTTGTCAAGAGACATCTCTCACTGGTAATCCTAATACTCAGAGGCAGAGGCAAGCAGATCTCTGTGAGGTCGAGGCCAGACTGGCCTATAAGAGCTAGTTCCAGAACAGGCTCCAAAGCTACAGAGAAACCCTATCCACAAAAACCAAACCAAAACAACAACAAAAAAGATACATCTCTAGGTGGAGGCTGCTCGTTGGTTTCCCTGCCACCCAGACCTGAATAATAACATAAAACTATATTAATTACAACATTGTTTGCCCAATGACTTGGGCATATTTCTAGCTAACTCTTCCATCTTAAATTAACCCGTCTCTTAAATCTGTGAATCACCATGAAACTGTGGCCCACTGGTAAGGTTCTGGCCAGCAGATGGAGTCATTATCCTTCTGCAGCTACATGACACCTCGTTGACTCATCCTACTTTCTATATTTCTGTTAGGATTTCCAGCCTGGCTTTACTCTCCTAAGCAATTGATGGAAACAGTGTCTTTAATAACCAATGGCAATAAAGCATATTCATAGCAAACAGAGGGGAATGCCACACCATTCATCTCTCTTCTTTCTCCCTACCCTACCTCTTTCTAAGTTAAACTTATTTCCTTTTGTGTTTCTAAATATAAGTGTTTCTTTATCTTATTTGCACAACCTTTTATTAAAAGTATTGTGGGTCAAACTCAAGCTCTTATTCAGCATTATAGACAAATGTTGTATCACTGAACTGTACCTATACCACCAGACCTGGTTGTGTTTGATAGTACTTCTCGTAGTGATAACATTATATGTCTGTGTAGTTTTAATATTCACATTTATAAAACACACGTTGGGAAAACTGTGGTCTTTACAGAGAAACTTAGAGTTTTAACTTCTCTTAACCAATGCCCACACTTCAGGGCTAGAAAGATGGCTCATCAGTTAAGAGTACTTCCTTCTCTTCTAGAGGAACCACACTTAAATTACATCACCCATAGTGGGTGCCTCAAGATCACCTGAAACTCTAGCTTGGGAAAACGTGACATCCTTTTCTGGCCTCTGCAGGTACTCACTCACATGGGGCATATACTCACACAGACATCCATACAAACACATGAATAAAAATATAGTAAATATTTTTAAAACCCACAGTTCTTCTTTCTGCCATAAATACATAGTATCTTTATTTATAATGCTTACATTTGGGGTCAGATATGTGTAAACAGAGACTGTTCTTTCATTCCTGGCCACCCAAACATGAATACTCATAGATAAACTATATTAATTATAACACTGTTTGGTATATTTGCTCAGGATTCTTATTGGCTAGCTCTGTTTTTTAGGGGTTAATCCTGAAAGATCAGAGAAACAGAGAATCCAACCCCTAGAGAGTCCTGAAGGACTGTCTTACCTTTAGGCAATTTCAGCAGTCATTTCTCTATGGTTCCTGCACGTCCAGTTCATACAGCATACCATCAAGTAGTCTAGGCAAGAGCAGTTTCTTGCCCAAGTAGTTAGCCTTGTCACATTGAAGGCAAATGTCATAAATAGTTTCTTCAATGCCCATCAACCTCTCTGAAGTAATTGCTGCTGCCAGAAGCAGACGTCTCACTGTTGAGAAAAGTCTAAGTTCTTAAAATATTTTAAATGCCATATTTTGTAGGTCTTTGAAGTATTGAAGTTATCTATCTAACTGAAATATTATAAATGACACCTATTAATCTGCAATTTTAATTATACATTATGTTTTGAAATGAACTGCACAAACGTAATACCTTAAACAAGAACAGAAATACATATAAAAAAATTGACCTTAAATTTGTATCAATAGACCAAGATCCACACCAATGCAAAGTATTTATATCTATATCTTATCTGCCCTATTTTTTAAAGAAGAGATTCATTGTAACCATTAATGATTTATACCCAACCCCTTTTTTCATATTCTATTATTTTTCATTCAAAAATTTACACTTCTACCCCTTCTCCCAGTCACCTCCCTCTCCCCTATTATCCCTCCTCCCTCCCCCTGCTTCCTTAAGAGGGCCCTGTGGGAAGCCCAAGGCTCTCCCCCCTCCATCCCGGCCTAAGAAGATGTGCATCCATATAGACTAGGTTCCCAAAAAGCCAATACATGCAGGAGAGATAGGTCCCGGTGCCATTATCATTGGCTTCTCAGTCAGCCCCCATTGGCAGCCACATTCAGAGATTCCGGTTTGATCATATGCTCATTCAGTCCTGGTCCAGCTGGATTTGGTGAGCTCCCATTAGATCAGGCACACTGTCTCAGTTGGTGGGCCAGCCCCTCGTGGTCCTGACTTCCTTGCTCATCTTCTCCCACCTTCTGCTCTTTGACTGGACCTTGGGAGCTCAGTCCATTGCTCTGATGTGAATGTGGGTCTCTGTCTCTATCTCCATCCATCAGATGAAATTTCTATGGTGATGATCAAGATATTCATCAATGTGACTATGGGAAAGGCTAGTTCTGGCACCCTCTCCTCTACTGCCCAAGTACCTAACTGGGGACATCCCCGTGGACACCTGGGATCCCCTCTAGTGCCAAGTCTCTTGCCAATCCTAAAATGACTCCCTTAATGTAGATATCTTATTCCCTTCTCCAATATCCACCCTTCCTCCTTCTTCACCCTCCCACTCCCCCAAGCTCTCCCCAGTCCTTCCCTTCTTCCTTCTCCCTCTCCCTTTCCCTTTCACTCGCCCCATCCCCACCCCTAACTCCCCCCATCCCCACTCCCATGCTTCCAACTTTTGCCCAGTGATCTTGTTTGCTTCCAATTTCCAGGAGGATCTATATATGTTTTTTTTGGGGGGGGGGTTCACCTTGCTATTTGGCTTCTCTAGGCTTGTGAGCTATAAACTTAATGTCCTTTGTTTATGGCTAGGGTCCACTAATGAGTGAGTACATACCATAATCATCGTTTTGGGTTTATACCCAACCCCATTTAAATGAAAACAAATATTTATAAACAACCATTTTGGGAATTTTGGTGTAGTTTTCTCCAAACTGCTTCCCACTTTTTGTTGAGCGACATATATTTAGGGTTCATCGAGACCTTTTGGGGGGTCTTGTTCCATCAAATCACATTAGCCTGGAAGGAGTCCATGGTTTCTCATCTTCTGTGAAAACAAATGCAGAACCTCTTTTCCAAAGCAACATATCCTTAGATCCAAATTTTGAAGTCAAGATACCTTCATGTTGGTTTAACTTAGAAGCCCCCAGAATCAAATGTCTCTCAGCATTCAAAAATTCAAAAAAAACACAATGATATAAATAATCCAGCCTCTCTGTGTATATTTTCTCTTCACAGTGCTTATTTTTAAACCCCTTTTATCTATGACTGTCCTATTTTATATTACTGTTACTGTCTCTTTAAAGACTCTATTTTTTAAAACTATCTTTCTTTTTATAACTGTCGATACTGTCTATACTCTTTTTTCTTCTCTTTCCCAAGTCTACACACATTTTTAAAGCACACTGTGTCTCGCTCTAAGGTCTTTTATGTCTGCATCTGTCCTATTGTGTATCTGAAAACCTCTTCTGACAAGGACCATTTTAAAATGGTAAACAGTGTGGTTGCAGCAGCTCTGGATTTTGGTTCTACCTCTATGGGCCTTTCAATATGGTGAAGGTATGTTTACTGCCAGCTCTGGGACTGCTGGGTGGAAGCCATGCTTACCACCTCAATTCTAGAAAGCACCATGCACACATAAACACTTTTTTTGTCTGAGTAAAAGTTAAATCTGCTACACAGTATGCAACACAGCCTAGAAATGTCTTCATGTATGGTCAAAGGAATCCACCATGCTTTCCTGCCTGTGCATGTCAAGCAGACCCAATTCAGCAAGCTCTCAGCTACTTTCCTCCCAACCCCAAGCAGGCATATAAGCACCTGAATCCAAAGTGTGTGGCTGGCCATGTGTGTTAACCCCAAAGGTATGGGCCATTTTGTAAGCAGAGACTGCTTTTTCATTCCTGGCCACCCAGACCTAAATAATCACACAGAAACTATGTTAATCACAACACTGCTTGGACTATTAGCTCAGGATTCTTGTTAGCTAGCTCTTATATCTTAAAATAACCCATTTCTATTATTCTGTATATTGTCATGAGGCTGTGGCTTACCAGGTAAGATTCCAGCAGCCATGTCCTTGGACAGCTACATGGTGACTCCTTGACTCTACCTACTCTTTATATGTATATCTTTTCCAGTCTGGCTATATTCTGCCCCACCATAGGCCAAAGCAGCTTTATTCATTAACCAATAAAAGCAGCACATATACAGAGGACATCCTCATCAGACATGTGCTATCTATTTTGTTCTGACCATCCTACATGACCCATTCATTTATATTATTTGCATATCCCATATAAGAGCAAGTTCTTGTTATCAAATCATCCTAGATGAATTTTGAGATATTTGGATGCCATGGGATAATCAGGATAAGAATGACTTAGCACATAACAAAAACCTGGACAATATGAGTAAAATTATTAAATTCCAGTTTTTAAGACCATTTTACCTCTTTAAACATGAAGTTTTGGGACAGGAGTTGTTTCAAAATGTGTCCTAAATTCAAATTGTCTCCTGCAGTGTTGCTATTCTTGGTGCTTTTAAAATCTAATTAAATTAAAGAAACATTTGGAAATTGCCTAAAGAACTTGCACAAGCAGTTTTTATAAAAACAAGAAAAAGTAAATAGCTATTTTAATGGGAAAAACATCCAGCCATGAAGTTAATTTTTCCTGTTTTTGACTATAGTAAGAAAGTATTGGCTGTGATCTGTTCACAGCACAACAAGCAGAATGGCCACAATGTCTGATTGAATTCATTGAAACATTTCCATTTTAATGGGAGGAAAAGAGGTATCTGTGATGTGTTGTATTCTGTTTCTCTACTGATCTGCTCTTACACACTAATTCAGAGGAGTTAAAGACAAACATGAGTACAGAACTTTGGGGCCAAATCAGAGCTGCATTTGAAACAAAGAAAGCATATTTACATAGCTGAGGAATGTTATCTTTTTTTCTGTTTTTGGTTACCAGGTATAATATAGAATTTTATTTTGAGGGTTAAAATCTTTGTCTATACAGAGAGATAGTATACTTTGAAATACTGATTCCATGATGGCTTAACAACGTTGAGGTTAGTATGTTTAGTGAGAAGACAACTGAATGGGCAGTGAAAAGAGTAGAGAAAATAAAAACAGTGTCCAGCTATTGTAAACAAAAGATTGACACATAGATTCACCACACCTGAAACATGGATGGGTATGGCTGGCAAGGAAAAGTTGAATGCTTCTTTCAAGAGTAGGTTCTTGTTGATTCTTGTCATAAAAATTTTGAAAAGAAAAAGCAATCACAAATTTTTGCAGAATTATTGGGTTTTATTTTGCATGACTTAAAATACCGTCTTTGACAGCAAGCAATCCATAACTTAAAATGGATAAAATGGTGAGCACCACAGTTGCCCAGAGGAAGTCAGGTTCTTGCTCTGAAGTTTTCTTCTTTCTCTGCTTTCCCTGGCAATGGTTATGTGAAGGCTGAGGGAATTTACAGCCATTCCAGAGGGAAAAGGGTGGGTTGTGGGGGTGGGATTGGGGGAGGGCAGTGTTTCTTGAGGCCCTCTCAGACCTCCTTTTGCATGGAACTGGCAGAAATGGGTAAAACACTTGATCATGAGAACAACGTGAAAGAACAGTGATTTTCTTCACCTTCTCCACATACTGCAACTCTCTGTCTTTTCTTCCATTTATTTTTCATAGGACTTAATCTTGATCCCAGACTCACATGACTCTTTGTGCAGCCCAAGAAGGCCTCATACTCTCACAATCCTCTGGCCTCAGCAATCAAGTGCTGCAAGAATTTAGGGCTACACTGGTTCATTTGTTCATCAGAATAATTCTCTGGGTTTAGAAACAAAGAACTCCACTTCCTTAGTCACATGAGATAGAAATTAAATTTGAGCAGGAAAAGGAACTAAAATATAAAAGATATGTAAGGCAGGTAATTAGTTTTGGGGGACCTGACCAATGGCCCTCCTGAAGCCTGAAGAAAGGTCTCTGAAAAAACAGGAAGTAGAGAACAAAACTGTGTGGTGTTTTGCTATAGCTAGAGCCAGCTCCAACTGCTTCAGGGCTTTCGCTGCACGAGAAGCACGCCTGAAGCACCATCACTTTTATCTAGGAAACCTTCCAACTATATAGCTTTTCAAACCTCCTTACCCTCTTCTGCCTTCTTCGTTTATATGCTCCACACAGAATTCTGGGTAAAATGTGGTCCTAAAAAAAGCATGGAATTTTCTGCAAGTAAGGACCCTAGGAGAGTACAGAAAGAATGGTGTGATAAGGAAAAGATATACGATATTATGTCTAGCAGGATTTGGGCTCCAGGATCCTTTTCCTTTTCTTTCCTGATCCCTACCTAGTAACTGCACTTAGCCTGAATTCTTCTCTCAGGACTATATGAACATAGAGTTCTGTGGCTGAGGGGGAAGGATAGTTGAGACTGTCCCAAAACTGTACCAAATAAAAGTTAGGTTAACAATCAATGATGCTCATCTTTGAAATATCTCAATGTTTCAGCTGTTTTTGCTCTACCTTTGCTTTTACTAAAATTCTTTATTATTTTGAGGGAGTTGGTATTATTTTCCAGCTCTATTTATTGTTTCTTTTACTATTACAATTATCATGAGAATATAGGAATCAATATACAAAGGGAGCAAACTGAGAAGGGAACGGGGTCAGAAAAAAATAGGCGTTTGCTGATCCTTCTGGGTTGCTGTGATAATTTACAACATATTGTTGTCGAATGTTTTCCCGGATTGGATTAAGTACAAAAATTATCATTGTTTCCCTTTCTTATTTTTGAATCCAGCATTTTTTGGATGAATAGCACTAATAACAGACTGTTATCACTTCCCTTTGTGTGACAACAAACACATTAAATTCAAAATAAATTCATATTTATAGAATAAGGGCATTGATTTCCTAATATCGATCTTTGATATTGACACCTGCACTGGTATTTGTATTAATTTTATGTATTTCATTAGTGAAAGACTGTCTAAACTTATTACACATGTTGCAAAGGAATTATAAACTATAATATCTATGACCTGGTGGTCTGAAATAGTCGTTTTACATTTGTACAAAAAGAATTGAAAGCATTTGTAAGCAGAGGATTTCTTTTCTCATGATGTACCACAGCTTGTTCCAGCATGTAATTGGAATATGCACAAAGACACACGCCTGGACTAACTAGTGCTTGCAGAGGAAATACATTATGACAGAATCTGTCAGACAGGGATTCCTGCTAACGGAAAGATGAAAAGAGGTACTAGAAAGGTAAAAAATGCTTTGTATATACCAGGCAAGAAAGCTGATTTTTCTGCTAGGAGTAATGCAAGAAATCACATCACTGGGTTCTTAAGAAAACAAGGGTGGAACTCCAAGGCGGCAGACTGAAACTTCAGAAGCATAGCAACGAATCTGATTTCACTCACTGTTCATTTGCTGGCAGCGGTTTCTTGGGAGAAATATCCAGCATTATCTTTTCTCAAAAACTCCAACCTGCTCTGTGGAGGTTTCAAAGTGATAAACATATGTGCTAACTGCTAGTTTTTGAACAGAAAAGACATAAACCTAACTGATCCTCTAAATCAGTGGTTCTCAACCTTTCTGATCCTGTGACCCTTTAATACACACTGCTCATGTTATGGTGACCCCCAAAAATTATTTTCATTGCTGCTTCATAACTGTAATTTTGCTACTGTGATGAATCGTAATGTTTCTGAAATGCAGGATATCTAGCATGTGACTCCTATGAAAGGCTGTTCTAACACAGAGGGATTGCAAGTCAAGTTTGAGAATCACTGTGCTAAACAATCCATGATTTTAAAGTTTTCTCCTTAGTTTCAGGATATTTTATCATACTTCATTGCAGTACTTAAAAAAAAGTATGTAGATGACTCAGATACACAGTTTGGCATTTCAATTAAATATACGTAACTCTTTTCTGTTTCTTTTAAAATCAGGGGCAAACATGTATATAATTTTACTTAACCACGCATCTAGTTATATTGTGGGATACTATTTTAACTCCAGAAATGTGTTATGTTTGTTTCTGGTGTGGAATACTACTTTAACTGTGTAAAAATGTGCTATATTTTTGTGTTGCATTTGTTTAATTATGTAAAAATGTGTTGCATTTATGTCACTTTGCCTGCCTAAGGCACCTGATTGGTCTAATAAAAAGCTGAGTGGCCAAAAGGCAGGCAGAAGGATAACACTGGGCTTGTGGGTAGAGAGAATATGCAGGAGGATAAATCTAGGCTTGAGAGAGAAAAAGGAGAACAGAGAGAATGAGGGAGAAACAGAAGGAAACACCCAGGGCCAGAAGCTAGGTAGCTGCCAGGCAGACACAAAAAAAAAAAACAGTGAAAATAAGAGAGAGAGAGAGACAGAGACAGAGAGAGAGAGACAGAGAGAGAGAGAGAGACAGAGAGAGAAAGTTAAAAATCCCTAAGGTAAAACATAGATAAAGAGGAACAGATTAAAATGACAGTTAAACTAAGTCTGAGCATGCAAAACTAATGATAAATTTCCCTGTCGTGATTTGGGAGTTGGTTGGTGCCCAAAAAAGAAAGCTTAGTACATAGTTAGCTTGTACTTCAGTACAGTCTCCTGATAGCATAAACTCCTTAAGCTACTGATGGTATAGTCAAATAAATCTTCACCATGACCAGCAGCCTACAGCATTTCTGGTGGGGTATTTTAGAAAGTTTCCTGAAAATACACCAACTTCAGTTTTCTCAAAAGATGTAAAAGGTAAATATACATTTATAATTTCGCCTTGTGTAATATATTACTGTATTTGGAATATTTGAATTTAAAATTTGAAATCTGGAGCTGCTAAGATGGCTCAGCAATTAAGAGCTCACATTACTATTGCAAAGACCCTGAGCTTCGTTCCCACCACCCATGTGAAGCACGCACAGTCTCCTATAATGGCAGCTCTTCTGCCCTCTCTAGATATGTACGCACACGTGGCATACATTCACAAAGATTTAAATTTAAATCTAAAAACTCTTAAATGATAAATAAGATTTCAATCCCAAATTGAAAACCTTTTATCAGAAATGTCTATAGAACTTGTATCTCACTTAGAAGTTCTAGCTTAACCCAGTGTTTGCACATAGATACAATGATAATAAGGAGTTGTACAATACAACTTGTTTGTAAATGGCTTTGCATTTTCAGTGCTAATGTGAATGCTGGAATTACTCTGGGAAATATACTACAAAAATTTTTATAAATTCGCAGTTTCCTGCTTGTAGAAGAGTAATATGATGAATGCACATAAGGCTCCTTGATCTTTAGATTAAAACATCTTCAAGACAGTTTCCAAATTTCTCAAATGTGCTGTGAAACCTAGAATTTTGCCATAGTAACAGTATGTTTAGAAGCATGTAAAATATTGAAAATCATGTTTAACTCATAAAAAACTATACATATTGATAATTCATTGTTTTTACAAAGCAAAACTATATCATTCACCACAAATGATTGACTTTTCTATATGAGTGAAAAGTTAGATGAGACATATGTCTTGTAATGAAATGTGCATACAGAAGAACAAATGCTTTCTTTTGTGTTAATAGTCTCAATAATTAAAACATGCTATTTGTCTCTATTGCTATGGAAATTATTTTTGGAAATATTTTTCTGTTTATAATTTGCCAGCAATACATAACCTTCTTGGTAAACTTCCGTTGTCAGGGTGTTTTCCATCTCATTTAAATAGTGGCTCAATGTATTCTCCCTCACCATATCCTTCTTGACCTTGGCAACTTGGAATAATTATTTAAGAGTATTGAGGAAGGAAGAGTTCTTGTAATTTCACGTGGGCCTCTTTTTTCTCAGGGTTCTTTGGCCACCAGCCCAGGAGGGCAAAGGGAGCAGAAGCGGGCAGCAGGGTTTAGAAGTCCATGAGCATGACAGAAAGAACTTCCAGGAGTCAGCTTCAGAGAGACAGCTCATTTTAGTGTTCCAGGAGTAAAGTATATAAAGGTTTTTAAGGTTATGGGCAGGAGGTCTGGATCATGACACAGCACCTATAATTAACAGGAGGGAGGAAAGAGCAGGGTTTAAGTGCTGAGTCATACAGCCTTTTCAGGGAGCTGTACAGAGACCTCTTTCAAATAAGTCCAAGCACTTATTTGACCTTATAAAGACACTCTCCAAATAAGGTTAGGCAGAGAAGGGGAGTCCTACTGAAAGAGGGAGTCCTCCATTTTGTACCTAGATCAGAGAGCTATCTGTACATGGTGAGCTGCAACCTTAAATGCAGGGTTCTCCAACAATTTTAAAATTTACTGTTTTAGAACATTCTTCTCAGAATTCCATGCAAGAGAGCTAGTTTGGATTACTGGAGCATAAAGGGGTATTTAAGAGAAAGAGAGGAACCTAAACAGGGAACCCCCAATGACGCATGTGGGTCATTGAGTTTGATATATAAAGTAGAATGACCTATGACCGTCATGGCATAAGTGAATTAGACTGAAGTCACTTTGTGAGTCGAAATAAGGTGGTTATTTTGAAGGGCACACAGCAAATAAATGGCTCTTAAAATCCATCATGTTTTGAAGTTAACAATAGATGATAGAAAATAACATACACACAAACACACATACACACATGCACACACAAATACACACACACATGATTTTCAGTGTATTAATCTCCTCCATTGCATCCACAACTAGGAATTGTTCACAATCCCTCTGTTGTATTCCTAGCATCTATGCATTTATAAATCTTCAATAGTCTTCTCATATGTAAGATGTTTCTGCATACATATGATTTTATTGTATTTATTCAAACTTCCTTATGAAGGTAAGTTTGACTATTATACCTCACACCTACCTGATGAAGAAAAGTTTCAAGATCTCCATAAACCAGGCAATGGATAGGAGTTGACACGCAGTTTCTATGCTCTATGGCATTCAGAGATAACCTCAATAATTTATGATGACAGTTTTTTTCAGTGAAACATGACCAAGGTAAGAACATTTAGATATATAGCTCCCTAGGAGAACATTAACAATTAATCTATACTAGCCTTTTCTGTTACCTAAGTTTTCCAGATACAGTAGTATTACCACAACAGAGTTATTCTATCATTCTCTATTCCCCATATCTGTAGACTGGAAGTGACCTCAACAAAATTTTTAAGGCAACAAAAATGTCTATGTTTACATAAAAAACTGTTCTAATTTTCACTTCAATTTTCCTATTTTAGAGAAGAATTGCATTTAATGAATATCTAGCATTCTGTCCCTATTTCTAAAATTCACATTCCCCTCAAGCTGCTTGAGGAAATGTTTTTCTTTTATTTATTTAAGAATCCTTGTGTTTACTATACCAAAATTTCTAGAAAAAAAATATGTGACAAAGGAAGTATTAAAGTAAAATGAGTGCTAGCAGAGAATTTGGAATCCAGGTAAGTGTTGAAGTAGCAAAACTAACTGAAAATAGTGACTAGAAGTGGGAAGTTTATTCTATTGTGAGACACTTGAGAAGAAAGATTTTTCTGTACATATTTCTACAATATTTATTTTTTTAAAATAGAAATGGCTATTTAAGATTGTAATAACTTGAGAATGGAGAGGTTTCTCAGTGGTTAGAAGCAATGGCTGTTCTTCCAAAGAACTTGGTTTTGGTTTCCAGCACTTGTATTTGATTCACAACCACCTGTAAGTTGAATTCCAACTGACTCAACACCCTCTTTTGGCTTCTGTGCTACACAAACATACGTGCAGGCAGAGCAGCCATATGCATAAAATAAAAAACAGCAAGAGTTACCATAATGTGAAGATTATTTTAGAATAAAACAAAATAGAGTTGTAAGTACATATTTTACTAGAGATGAAAAGTTTGGAGATATTGGGCTCACATTAATGTTAACCACATTGGTGAAACAGTTCATGCTAATAACATATTTCCAAGACCCTGACTATAAACTTTAAATTGAAAAGCAATCTATCCAAATATAGCACAAAGTTATCAAAAACACAAAGGATAACTCTATTATGGTAGAAAGAAAAATGAAAGACTATAGGGGAAAGTCAAAATGAAAAAATTAAATGAAGCATATCTTATTTCTTCTTAGAAATGTACCTTCTAAGATTTGGAATACATGGATTTTAAAATAAAATTGGAGTCTAAGTATAAATAAAAAGCAGCAAGCTCAAAAATCATGTCTATAGTAATGATTTTTCATAAGAATTTACATTTCTTTTGGAAAAATTTATCCAGTAAAAGAGGAACAGAACCTTAGAGAACTGAATGGTATTGTCCTGATCAGGAAAAGGTTTGAGAATGGATTCTCTCATTTCTTTAAAAATAAAATTCCAAGTATAAGAGATATTTTGACTGTGTGTGTGTTTGTGTGTGTGTGTGTGTGTGTGTGTGTGTGTGTGTGTGTGTGTGTGTGTGTATTCTTTTGTTTCTATTGCTATGGAAAACACCATAATCAAAAGAAGTTTGTAGAGGAAAGGGCCAGAACCACCTGTTCAAGGAGGACACTACCTCCTGTGGGATTACTGTCCTATGCCAATCATTAATTGAGAAAATGCCCACATAGTCATGCCTGGAGGTAAATGTAATAGAGGTCATTCTTCAGCTGAGGTTCCCTTTTCTCAGGTGACTATAGTCTTTAGGGACCTAACTATCAGGATTGACCCTTTGTGTCAACTAGAGACACAAAGACACCAGTATTAAACTGTAGCCTATCCTTTCTTATTTAGCCCCAAGAATTTATAGTACTATCATAATATCAATCATACTATAACTTCTTAAAGTAGCCCTATCTTTAAAATTTCCAATGTTTTAAAAATTCAGTGTTTCTTCAAAATAATCCAAAGTATCTCAACAATGAAATCTTGTGAAGTTCAAAGCAGGTTATATGCCTTCTTAATCCAAGAAGGAAGACCCAGAGTGTGAAAACAAGGCAGGAATGTCTGGGAGGATTTGGGGAGGAGAAAATCATTATCAGAATATATTGTAGGAAGAAAATTGTTTTCAAAACCAACATTTATGCAGAATGCATCAAATGGGAGGAATGCAAATCAAATAATCCCACACTAACTCCGAATAGGGTATACTAAGGTTTTTCTTTATTATAAGGGAAACACCCTGATCACACCAAGAAAACAGGAATGGAGTCCAGGAGCGTTGGGCCCAAATTATCTCAGGTCCTGGATCTCAAGTCCTGTAGGACAGAGAAAAGCCTGGCTGGAGTTGGAAGTATAATCTTAAAGCTACCAAGAGGGGATAAGACGGCAAAAACTAGGTAGATGCCCCTCCAGCCAGAGGAAGGGCTTGACTGTCCCTTAAGCTTGGCTGGAGGCACCCCCACACCACACTATGTCACTTAACCTATATAATCTGATGCTCACAGTAATAAACTGAGTTCCAGCTTTGACTGGACTCCTTGTCGTGTCAGATTGTCCTGCATTATAGGGCTGCGGATCAGATTGTCCTGCATTATAGGGCTGCGGATCTGATTGTCCTGCATTATAGGGCTGCGGATCTGATTGTCCTGCATTATAGGGCTGCGGATCTGATTGTCCTGCGTTGTGGTGCTGCTGAATGGACAGATAGGGCACTCACCTCTCCTTGGGGAGAAAGGAGGCTAAGGAGGCCTAACACAAGTGTGGCACATTTTTGAACCCAAAGGCCATGCCCTGCCTGGTTCAGCCTCTCAAAGGCCATTGGCTGAAGGAGGTTCCCCATCACCTCCCTCTTTTGTTTAAATAAGAGAGTTCCAAACCCAAGACAAAACTATATACAATAAAAACAGATATCAAGTATAAAAATTAGAATTACAAACAGTATAAAGAATATTAAGCAAGAAACATGCTAAATGTTTTAATTGAAGGAGGTTCCCATTACAACATCATACTTAAACCAAATCCCAGCAGTGTAGCTTCATATCTTGTAGTTCTACGTCTGGTACATAAGACTCATTCACAATATTCTGGCTTTCTAAGGGATGAGGCAGCTCCACTCCTTCAGTCCTGCAGTCCTAAGTAAGCACAGGCTGTTTGGTAGGCTCAGGCTGGTTCTATTAACCACCTCTTTCTTTGGTTTTCATGGTAGCTAAGGATACACCTTTACCAATGACTTCCTGGGATATCTGTAGGAACTCAAACCATGCCATAAAGTTACAAGTGTCAGCTTCCCTCTAAGATTTCTTAAATCCTTTAGCTTTCATTGTACTAAACTCAAATCTCATGGGAGATGCTTATACATTCAACATTACCAAGTCCAGTAGCCAGTCTGAGATATAATCTTGTTTTCTTCTGGAATAGCATCTGTGTGTTGACAATCAGAAAATACTTCCCAGAACATTTCACCTTAATGATGCCTGTCTTTTACTAATCACAACTGGTTCTACTGTTCCACATAACCAGTATCAGTTGTTCCAGTGAATCAAAGGTCTTACAGCTGCAGACGCTTAATCTAAAGTAGCATATGAATAGCCTTGATATTGAGTTCTTGCTTCCCTCTGAAATGTCACAAGTCAGACTTTCAATGTCTGCACTTCTCTCAGTATTCCTGTGTCCCAAGGTCTCATAACAGTTTGATATATCCTGAGAGTGCATCATCTTTTTCAAGCCCAAAATGTCAAAATCCATTCATAACCCTCAAAATAACCATATGGTTGAGTGCACCACAGCAATCCCTAGTCTTATGAATTTTGACCTAGTTATGTTACTGATTAGGTGACAAACACTGATATGGGATTCCCCTCTGTATGCTGTGAATACCATTGGTTAATAAAGAAACTGTCTTGGGCCTGAGCAGGGAATATAGGTAGGCAGGGAAAACTAAACTGAATGCTGGGAGAAAGGCAGCAGAGTCAGAGAGAAGCCATGTAGTCCCATTGGAGACAGATTATGGGAACTTTGCCTGGTAAGCTACATTCACATGGTGATACACAGATTACTAGAAATAGGTTAAATTAAGATATAAGAGTTAGTCAATAAGAAATTAGAGCTAATAGGCCAAGCAGTGATTAAATAATATAGTTTCTGTGTGATTATTTTGGGGCTGGGAAGCCAGAAACCAACAAGCGGTCTCAACCAACAAAACACCAGGACCAAAGGAAGCTGGGAAAAGAAAAGATCTTTTTAAACTCACAGATTACAGTCCATCATCAAGTGAAGTCAAGGCAAGAGCCTAAGGAAAGATACTGGAGGCAGAAAACAAAAGCAGAAGTCACAGAGGAATAGTGTTCTCCGGTTTTGTTTTTCATGACTCGCTCTGCTTGCTTTTTTATTCAACCCTGGAAGCCCTCAAACAGGAAGCTGTTGTCAAGGTATATCCTAAATTGCAATAGAGACTCAGAATATCAGAGATGCCAGGCCTGTACCTCAGTTCCACATCAATGTCCACAATAAGTTGTACCCTCCCATGTCAATCATTAATCAAAAAGTCTCACAGACATGCTTGCAATCCAGACAAAAGAAGTCATATCCTCAATTTATATTCTTTTATCCCAGATGACTCCTGTTTGAATCAAATTGATACAAACTAACCAGTACAAACAGCATCTCAATATTGCAAAGACCATTGATGAATTGTGGTATTTGCAAAAGCAATTGTGTCTAGAGTTCATAGGATAAAGTACAAAATAAAGTCTCTTGATAAAAGGCTGTATCCATGATGTAAGGGAGTAGGACTAGATGTGTTGATCTGAATTTGACCTGTTGACATGTAAGTGAATCTATACCAGGGCATATATGACAGTGTTCCTCAGCTAGAGATTTCTGCGTTTACCCAGAAGGATTGGTAATGTCCTGAGAAAGTTGAGTTTTTGAGGTTTTGTTGAGGGGAAGGGATGTATTGCTAGGAATGAATGTGGGTGTAAGGGTTTTATTTTGAGGGATGATGTGGTGCCAGGAATCAAGGCAGCTGCTAATAGTGTGTTGGAGCTGAGACAGGAAATGCTGAAAATGTATCTCTAACAGTGTGTCTGAGCATCTGCAACACTTCAGAAGGAACTTGGGAAGAACAACAAGGGTTTCTGACACTGGAAGAACCCTAATTAAAGCCACCTACTGGGACTTTCTCTGCATTAATCACTTTTTCATTTTCTGTAGCTCAAATGTTTTTCAGTCTAGGGGCTTTGTTGACACTGAAGTGATTATTCCTTCTAAGCATAGCCATTTACAAAAGATAGAAAATAAGCATCTCAGGAGTGCAACTTTCATATACAGAAACAATACAGAATCTTTGTATTGCATCACCACCAATAAGGCTCACACTCTAGAATCAAGCAAGTACTAGACACCTAGGGACCGTTCCTCTACTCCAGAGCATACTGCTTGCTGAAGTCATTAAAACTGGGTAATCCTAAGCCTGCTTACCCTAACTAGAAGAGAAATCACAATAAGGTGCCTATCTGTGCTTTTTTATAAGCTGCTCTGTCTGTCTTCTGACAACCCAGCCCTTTCTGAAATAGCCCTGTATGAATGGCCTGCCTGCCAAATGCATTGAAGAGTGAACTTCTGGCCTCTCAGTCTTGATTGTCTTCAACTTCTGACTGCAAAATACCTTAAGGATAATAAAAGCTACAGCTGGTAAGCATTTAAGGAAATGACTTCTCAGCTCACGCCTTGGGCAATAGAGTGTTACATATCCTTGCTACATATACACACATTTGGATGGTTTTTATGTCTATTTATTTTTCATGATAAAATCTGTTCTCGACAGTGTTTTCTCATAAACATTAAAGGTGAATTGTGTTGGTGTTCATCATTGCCTACCAATTGATAATGTATCCCAATTCCTGATTTTAAGTCAGACCTTTGCAAAATGTTTCTATCAAATATTTACTGAACCATTCTCATTTATTCAGCTTTGTAAACACTCAGTAATCTCTTTATCCATGTTAATGATCCATGGATTGTTTGTTTCCAAATAATTAGTTTTCAACTTATGTTATAACAACATAGAACATACAGATTCCGTTTTGATCAATTAATTTAATTTTGTGGCATTTGTATGACCTCATTTTCCAAATGATCCATTGGCCTTTAAAAGATAGTGAGTATGAAGTTGTTCTCATACAGTTTTATAGATTCTGGAAGATATGTCTTCAAAGTTCCATTTTTTTTAGTAAAAATTTTAAAATTTATATGTATGAGTGCACAGGCACACACATGTGCCTTATGTGCCATATGAGTGCAGTGTCTAAGGAGGCCAGAGATATCAGATCCCAAGAACCTGGAGATACAAGGAGTTGTAAGCCACCTGTCATTGGTATTGGGAGCTGAACCTGGGTCCTCTGGAAGAATAACAATTGCTCTTAACTACTGGGTCATCTTCTACACCCTTCTCCCCAGTTTCTCTCTTTCTCTGTCTCTCTCTCTCTCTCTCTGTCTTTCTTTTTGACATAATTTTTACCTAGAAATTTTGAGTTCTTTTTTTACCTAAAGGTTTATGGAAACAATATATTTATGAGGATATATATTTTCCAATGTAAAATATCATCATTTTTTTCTGATTTTATGATGATCTATTTGATATACTCTTCTCAACAAATTTCTCATTTAACTGATTTCAATGTATGCCATTTCTTTTGCCAAAATTGAGTGTTATGTATCTGACAGATTTCTTTCTTTCTTTTTTTTTATTCTTGTGATCTTCAGGGTCATATTCTCTTAGGTATGTCTCAAAACAAGGTCTTCCCCTTTATTGGGACAAAAAGTTTTAAAAAGTGAAGGCTTATTTACTCCAATAGTTTGTTAAATTATTCTTTCCATTAAAAGTTAGGTTTGAAGCTTCTTGATAGTCTCGTTTTTTATGAACTAAAGACTTGTTTTGTTTTGTTTGCTTTTTTGTTTTGATTTGGTTTGGTTTGCTTTGGTTTTTCGAGACAGGATCTTTCTGTGTAGCTTTGGAGTCTATTCTAGAACTCGCTCTGCAGAACAGGATAGCCTCAGAATCACAGATATCCTACTGTCTCTGCCTCCCAGGTGTAGGATTAAAGGTGTGAGCAACCACCATCCTGCATGAACTACACTTTTATGAGCTCCTTTTGCTTGTGAATCTTATATTAAAATGTTAAAGTTGTGGTCTGGTAAGATGATTCAATGGTTAAAGGACTTTGGGCCTTTACAGAAGATCCAAACTCAAGTCCCAATATTGGCATGTAAGCTCACAACTATAAGTAACTCTAGTTAATCAAAAGTGAGTTACAATGATCAGTTTCACAAGCTTAGACAACATTGTGATAACACCTAATACAATTAGGATATCAGTGTCATTTAGCTTTGTATCTTTCATCTTTGATAATTTCCCATGTGGAGATCAGGAACTTATTACAACTGAAATGTGAGAATGAGATTGTTATTGTTCTCTTTTTACTATTGTCAATGTAAATAGTGTGTGTTCATTCTTGTGCACATAACATCACACAAGTGGAGATCAGAGGACAAGTTGAGGAAGATGGTTCTTGCCATCCACAATGTAGGTATAGGAACAAATTAAGGTCTTCAGGTTTCTCAAAAAAGACCTGTTTGCTGAGCCTTCTTGTTAATCCTATAATTATGCTTTATGTACATTATATTCTACCTTAAAAATTAATTTTGGATTTTGTTTCAAAGCCAGTCTAAATATTTAATTCATCTGCCAGTTTTAGTAGCTATCAATATATATTCATTTGTCTTTAATTCCTTTATTAGCAGGATTTGTTAAAGTTTTTGAGTAATCTTTATGCAGTGTTCTTACCATAGTTTTAATTTCTAACTTCTATTTAATAAACATCTTTTATTTGACAATTCATTGATGTTTCACCTCATAATTTTATATTTTGTAATAGAGTGCTTATTTTCTTAAATTCCACTGAGAACATGAAGCAGATGTCATGAGAGACATGTTTCACATTTCTAATAGTGATCTTTTCTGAAAGTCTGTCCTTGTAACTTAAATGCTGTTTTTTTGTTTAGCATCTACTAATATGCGCATTCATGATTTACCTATTTCTAATGGTTGTATTTACACCCATTGAAGGGAATGCATGAACTATCTTACTCTGTTAGGACCTTATCTCATTGTCTTTTGAACTTCAAGGCTAATGGCTGTGCAGTGGCTCAATAAAACTTTCTCATAAACAGAGGGCATTTATCATTTTATCTATCCAGCATTGTGATAAAGCTACTTTTTATCTTGATCATTGGGAATATTATTTGTCTTTTTTCTCATAGATAGAATGAAAGGAAAACAAAAGCACTTTGATTGCAGTATTCTGTGACCCTTACAATCACAGTTGTCTTGTAGTGTGATCCCCCTCCCATTCCTACACAGAGCACCTAATAGCAATTTTATCACCTAAGTGAGTTTAAAAAGGTATGAATGGAAGAAATTGGAAGGGGCACAGATTCTGGGTGTAGACCCCTTCTTTTAGAGAAGAGGAAGCCAAGCTTAATGTTGGGATTGGTACATGTGGCTCAGAGGAGAAATCTGTCAAAACAAAAAAATAATGACCTCCCGGTTTAATTATTTTTTATTCTTCATGAGACAAAATGGAGTCAGTATTACCCACTAATTATGGTTCCTTGTTTATCCCAAAGAAACATCTGCTCTGCACATCTAACTTTGAACACCTTGATTTGGAGTTACATATGTGTTACATATATTCAATTTTGAACATTAGCTTAGGTTTTGGGACTTGAGAAAGACTTGGCCAAGACGTGTGTGATTGCTTTCTACCACTGAGATATGTAGTACTTACTTATACCTTTCAAGTTTCTGTATATAAGTTACTATATTATGTATTGTCTTCTTTCAGACTTTACATGCATGAATTTTTAACCTTTTCATGTTGTCTCATGGGTGATGCTTCCTATATACATCCACAAATAGGCCAGCAGGTCCTAGGAAATCCTGGCTTAGTCACTTCTAGCCAGAACTCTGACACTAAACATTTTTGCCTACTGATCTTGCTATGACTTTGAAATAAAAAGTGTCCTTTTTTTTTCTCTCCCCCATGAGTCCTGAGGACCAAACCACTCTTTGTCCCTCTGTATACTGAAATCCCTCTCTTGGTTACAGGCCTAGCACCTTAGATCCTCTATGGTTAGCCATCTCCTGTAACAAAGACCAGATGTCAATCTGAAATCAATGACTGTTTTCCTGATAAGCATCTTCAGACTTTGTTATCTATTCCTCAGTTTCCTTGCAGGATAGAAAATGTATCACTCTAGGTAGGCACCCCCTGACAGTGTTCTATTCCCTCACAGCTGTTTATTGTATGTGCACAAAGTGTTCTAACTTCTGGGAACAAGTTTTATTCCAGTATTATGGTTAACCCCAGCTTATGGTCAAGTTTCTTCCACTGTAAATTAAACCCCCATTTTCCATTTCTTATCTGGTGGGGGAGGTCCTTCTGTCTATGTGTTGCTTTTATTGGTTAATGAATAAAGAACTGGCTTGGCCTATAGCATGGGAGGAGGAAGGCAGAGTTAGGGAGAAGTCATGGAGCTGCTGCCTGAGATAGACATGCTGAAACTTTGCTGGTAGGTCACGACCTCGTGGTGATGCACAGACAAATAGAAATGGGTTAAATTAAGATTTAGGAGTTAGAAAATAAGAGCTAATGGCCAAGTAGTGATTTAAATAATATGGTTTCTGTGTGATTATTTCCATTCTGGGCGACCAGGACCAAAAAGCAGCCTCCTTACTACACTTATCTAGTGAGTGAAAATGAGAAACTACTATGTAGGTATTGTCTTAGTCAGGGTTACTATTGATGTGATGAAACTCCATGACCAATAAGCAAACTGGGGAGGAAAACATTTAGTCAGCTCACTCTTCCACATCACAGTTCATCACTGACAGGAACTCAAGTAGAGTAGGAACTTGCAGGCTGGAACTGATGCAGAGGCCATGGAGGAGAGTTATTGACTGGATTGTTCCTTGTGAGTCACTCAGGCTGCTTTCTTATAGAAACCAGGACCACCATTCCAGATATGACACCACCCACGCTGGTCAGGGCCCTGACCATCAGTCACTTGTCTACAGCCCAGTCTTACATAGGCTTTTTCTCAATTGAGGCACCCTCGTCTCTGATGGCTCTAGCTTGGGTCAAGTTGACATAAAATTAACAAGTGTAGTTACTTTATTTATGGGATGTACCAAGAAGTTTGTGATTTTTCATTATAGTCATTCCCACAATCTGTCAATAATTGAGCTAGATTTGCATTAAAATACAATTTAAAGCTGTTTGTCTTCTCGTAAATTTTACTAGAAAATTCCAAAGCAAGTCATTATTTTTTTAGATTGAATAAAAAATGCCTATTTTTCCCCCATGTTGACTCTGGCTTTTCCATAAGACAGCCAAAATGTCTTTGTCACTGTTTTATGTGTATTTCTCTTCTCCTCCCCTTCCCTCCACTCCACTCCATTGCTCTCCTTTCTCCTTTTCTATTTTCCAATGCTGGGAATATAATTCTGGGCCTTGGACACGCTAAGTACATTCTTTATCAATGAGCATCTCTATCCTGGCCTCTTATTTAACCTTATTCTCAGACTCAGTCTTCCATGTTTAGCTTTATTCCCAGCTACTGTCCTCAGATTTATGTGCTGCATTCTGACTGATGTGCTTTCAGGATTCTGAAGGTATTATGTACTTGATCTTTTCATCTGGGACCCTTTCAACTTCACTCTGAAGACACATGCAAAAACGTGGATAAATGCAATCTTATGTGTTCTGTGAATATAAATTAGTGCATGAGAGCTTACTAATGTTTTCCCTAGATAGACAAGTGGCTGAGGTGGATTGCAATTCAGTGAATGAAAAAGAGTCCATGTTCAGCAGGAGACTCATTTAGCAATGTCCAAGTTGTAAAGATCTACCAAATCTATTGAAGACATTTCTTTTTCAGTAAAATTGGAAGGGACTAGAGATATGAATCCTGGGTTAAGAGTGCTTTCTGCTCTTACAGAAAACCTGGGTTCAGTTCTGAGCACCCACAAGGGGGCACACAACTATCTGTAACTTTAGATCCAGAGAATGCAGTGTCCTCTTCTGGACTCCTTGGAAACCAGGTATGCACATGATACACATACATGGTAGTAAAGGACTCACATATGTAAAATGAAAATCAATCTTCAAAGAAAAACATCATAGAACGTGTAATAGGAATAAATTATGGTATATTAAAGAATAGTATGGTTTATAATGGATGACAAAATAATTAAATCAAGCTGTTTACCATTACCTTAATATTTTTATTTTTTAGTCTTAGTTTTTTAAGGCAGGGATTCTCTGTGTAGTGTAACAGTCCTAGCTGTCCTGGAACTAGCTCTTGTAGATAAGGGTGTCCTCGAACTAACAGAGATCCGCCTGCCTCTGCCTCACAAGTGCTAGGATAAAAGGTGTTCGCAACCACCATCCGGCCTAAATGATTTTATTTATTCTTTAAGAACATTATACAGTATATTTTCATCATAATTTCCCCTCCCCCAAGTCCACCCAAATCATCTCCGACCTCAACTTCAAGTTTTATCTCTTTTAAGACCTCTCCCTCCCACTTTCTCCTTCATTCACACTATGGACTTTGCTTTGTGTTGACCAACTACTCTTGAGCATGAGCCCTGACCTGGATTGTGGTTGAAATAGGCAGTGTCACTTTACTGGAGAAATCCAAATTTTTCTCTCCCAGCAAATATCACTTGCAAATGAACTTCTATGAATTCATATGTATGTGTTTGTGTCCTGAAAGTGTTCTCTGGAAGTCATCCATCATCCCTGGATATTAAAACCTTTCCACCTCTTCCTCAGCTTATATTCCTGAGCCTTGAGGGAAAGGATGGTATAAAGAATCCCACTTAGGGATGAGTACTCCGAAGGGTCTCACCTTCTTTCCTCTGACTATCTGTGGGTCTCTGTTTTAACTACCATCTACTACAACAGGAAGCTTCTCTAGCGACTTTTGAGGTATGCACTAGTCTAAAAATACAGCAATATGTCAATAGCATATGGGTTATTATATTGATTTAGCACAAAAATAGTAGATCAAGCATGCAGATAAAGCATTTGTTGTGGCACCTTTCCATGTGAGTGTCATGCCTTCCTAGATTACCTTGAAGAACCCCTTTCTAATCATGGATGATGACAAAAACATGATGCTGTACATCAGACACTTGACTCAAGAGTCTCTAATCGTCTACTTCAGCAAGCTGAGCTGCAGGTGGCCCTGCACCTACTTTAAATGGCTCTTATTTTTCTCCATTTAGAATCTCTTTCAAGTAAAACAGCTTAAAGGGGTACCAGGAAGCAATTTATTGGAGATTATGTATTTATTTTAATCAACGTGGAGAACTGACTCAATAACTGTAATCCATCATCTGTATTCAGCTATATTTTGTGTGTTCTTTTTTTAGATGAAAGACTAAGATCTTTTGCAGTTCATTAACTGTGGTACAATTTCCTCTCTTTTTAATTAAGTTTGAAATCAGATAAGTTATCTTTAACAGTTAGTATTATTCTTCACTCTTATCCCAGACATGGTACCCAATATTTCTATTCTATGGTCACATGCAATCTGACATAATTGTTTATATTTCTCAAGATTTTTATCTATTTTGCTGCCTTTATGATTCTGGAAAACAAATTTATATATATTTTTTTAAAAAAAGAAAACTATCTTTTCTCATTTTACATACCAATCCCTGATCCTACTCCCTCCCCTCTTCCTGTCCCCTCCACCTTCCCCCACCTCCTGGATCCCAACATAGGACCAATCTAAATGTGGGTGGCAGTTGTACAACTGGGGCAGACTGTGTGGCCATTGGCAGTGAGACCAGGATTTACCCCTGCTGCCTGTATTGGCTTTTTGGAGCCCATTCTCTTTGGAGGGATACCTTGCTCAGTGAGATTTAGTGGGTCTTTAGGCAGAGAAAGCAATGTGCTAGACTTTGTTGACTTCCCATTGAAAACAAATTTTAACCTATTTTTCGTATCTACTTTAGAATGGATTTGTGCTAAGGATTGAACCCATTGCTGTGTGAGCTCTAGACTAGTATTCTACTACTAAGCTACATTCTTCGTTGTATAAATTTTTAACTGTTTCTGTTTAGAGATGTATTTTTTGGTTTTTATTTAACATTATGTGTTTTGGTGTTTGCCTTCATGGATGCTTTTACCCTATGTGCATGAGTTTTTGGGAAATCAGAAGAGGGCATCAGATCTCTTGAGACTGTAGTTACAGTTGAATATAAGCCACCGTATGGGTTCTGGAAGCCAAACTTAGGTTCTTTGGGTGAGAAACAAGTGCTATTAGCAGCTGAGTCCTCTTGAGAGCCCCTCTTCTTTATATTTTAAAACAGAGTCTTGAGGAAAAAGTATGGATCAGCTGTTAAGAGCACTTGCTTCTTTTCTGAAGGACCCGTTTGAGTCTTATCACCTATATAGGAGGTTCATAACCACATTCTTGAACACACATACACATGTTGCATTGTCTTACACAGCACACACATATACATACACATAAATAAAATAAATAAATTTAAACCAGTGTCTTGGTAAGTTGTTCAGGCTGGCCTTGAATTGTGATCTCTCCTCCCTACCTTCCTATGTAGCTAGAATTGCCAGCATTCTCAGGTTTTTGTTTTATCCGTATGCCTTTTCTTCCCACCTTTTTATTTTGATTTATAGAGCTTGCACAAGTGTAACAATATGACATTTTAGTACTTTACATATTTGTAAAACTTTTAAAGCAAATTAAATTTATTTTGTATAATTATATTTCACAATGATTTATTTAGATATCTATAATTGCAATATGAGTAAAAGTTCATTGTTAACAACTATGTGAAAATATAAAAAAATTAAAAATTTTCTGTAATCTCAAAGAAAAATATGTCTGTGTTTTCCTTGGCAGTCAGTTTTATACATATGTGAACAACGTTTCCTACAAACACCTAAAAATTTCATCTACTTGCTGTTAGACTCCTATTCACTTAAATATCAATTGTAGATGCCTTCTCATATTACTATATATATTTACATTTTATGTGTATGTATTTACAGGTAGAAATAATGCAGTAATTCATGTTTAATGTTAACATACAGCTTCATAAAGCTTATAAATTTACCCTTTAATTCATAATCAGTTTTGTGGGTCATAATTGTACTTTTGCTACCATGAACAATACTATCAATAATATCTTTAAGTTTACAAACGGCTTCAATAAATACCTATAAATTTATTCTTTCAAAGTTCTAGATGAAAGGCATTGGTTTTAAATTTTGATGAATAATGCCAAAGTTATCTAAAATTAATTGACCAAAGCACATGATTTACTTTATCTACACTCTTCGTGCTATAACATCAGCATTTTTGTCTTTTCAAGTAAGGTTTTAATTGTATTTCACAGACTATATCAAAGAATGGCAATGATTACATCATTTGCAGATTTGAGTGCAATATAAAATGATAGCACAAGTGGTTCAGAAATCATTCTGATGTTGAACCTGTGACATCAGAACAACATTCCAACATGGCAGCTTCATCAACTCAGAATCCTGAGTGATTCCATTAAATATATACTCATGAAGTTGATTACAGATTTATCATTTTAAATGCATATTAGCTATAGTTTAATTTAATGTCTTTAAGGATTTTGACATATTTAAAAATTCTAATACATTGTTTATTGATTTGGTAAAAGTTTAAAAATCATTTAATTATTTGTCTATTGCACAGAGGGTCAAACCAGGGTCTTGTGAGTGCTGAAGAAGGTGCTCTGTCCCTGAGCACACCCCGCACTGAGAATAGTTTCATCCAGCCCCACACTGATTACAGAGACACTTGCTGCATTTTAACTCTTTATTTATGAGCAGTTTTCTCTTTATCTTTTGGTTTACACTGAGAGTATATTATTTAATCATCTGCTTAAAGTATTTTTAAACTTAAATTAGATGTTAACTGCATTTTCTTTTCCCAAACTCAGTATGCAATTGAACTACTATGGTTTAGCTTGTAATCTATATTTTCTCCAGGGAACTGAAACGCCACATTATTCACATGGCCACAGGAGCTTGGAAATCAATTTCTGTTTTCCCTATTCTGTGACATTAATCTGTCTGACTACTCAGCCCTCCACCACCAAACAATTAAATAATTTACTTATTTGAGACATGGTATCTCTAAGTTACTCCAGATGTCCTCGAATTCGTTATGTATAGCAGCCTGACCTGGAAATTACAGAACTTTGCCTGCTTCTCCTTCAAAGTGCTAGGATTAAAGTCATGTGTCCCCATGCCCACCCTCAAAACAGACTATTTTGATGTTGGTAACTCCATGAAAACATGCCTCTTTAAAAAAATTCCCATCCTTTTTCCTTTTTATGACACCATGATTTTCTGTATGTGTGTGTGTATGCATCATGGTGAATATCAGAGGTAAAGATCAGAGGATAGCATTGGGAGTTATTTCTTTCCTTCTACCATATGGTTTCTTTCTAAAATTTTTAATTGATTTTATTGAGCTATACATTTTTCTCTGCTTCCCTCCCTACTTCTTCCCTCCCCTTCTACCCTCTCCTGTGGTCCTCATGCTCCCACTTTGCTCAGGAGATCTTGTCTTTTTCTATCCGGTTCAGGTTTTCAGGCTTGATGACAAGCAACTCTACCATGTGAAGTAGTCATATCCACTCTCTTATTATTTTCTACCAAATTAATGTTATCTATCCTTTCTAATTGTTTTATCAGTACATAAAATGGAATCATAGAGATTTTGACTATAAGCATAATATGTATGTTGGTCAAACAGAAGGAATTGGTATCTATAAAAAATGTACTTTTTCAAGATTAATCTTTTTTTTTTTCCATACATTGTTTTGTTTTATTTTTTCCATTCAAGAACATAATTAAAGATAAAAAAAATTTTTTTTCCTTTCTTCCCCTTCTCCCGGTCCCCTCCCACTACCCCCACCCCTCCTCCCTCCCCCTTCTTCCTTGAAAGAGGGCATGGTGCCCTGCCCTGTTGGAAGTCCAAGGCCCACCCCCATCCCTCC